>JANFOE010001041.1:0-235000 GCA_025667525.1 Glebionis coronaria
CACTCTTATATAGGGTGGCCTCGGTTTCCGAGGTGCCATGGATCTTTGACACGTGTCAGTCACATTCCTTATCCAATGGATAGGGTTTCTGACATTTCTGTAACGTCAGTAGGGGACCCACGGGTCACTTCTTAAACAGTTTCGCGTGGCTCGAGGGTGCTCAGTAATCATGCACTTTTTGCAGACATGCGACTGGATTGTTGAATATCATTAATGCGACTGGATTCTTGTCGGGTTATGCGGCTCTTATGTATGACCGTATTAAATGTTGCATTTAATTTGTCTCGGCCATTGCGTGCGGCTGAGGTAGTATTCATTAAAGTATATTCCTACGACCGGTTGCCACGTGCGGCCGGAACAAATTTTCCAGTGTCATTTCCTAGGCCTTTCTTGATATGACCGGAGAGCAGCTTGATAGTCTAGAGGTTACGCCTACGGCTGTAACAACTAGACTGGGGGGACATGATGACGTATAGTCCCCAACCGGGTCATGAGCCCGGCTCACGGGTACTACCTGTATCCGGCCCATCGCAGATGGGTGGATAAATGTCATTCAGGCTTATGGGCTTGAGTGAACAGTGCCCGCACATGTGTGCGGCCCACGGCCCAAGGCGGCCGACATAAGATCAGACAGAATAATATTCTGTCTAGGTATATCTTAATCCCAATACGAAGAGATATTCATTACCAGAATTAGAAGATAACAATCATTCTAATTCTGGTGCTTATCTCTTCCTTGGGGCCGAAGGGTCAGTGAAAGCCCACTGGGGTTTCACTGCCTATAAAAGGAACCCCCAAGGGTTCCACAAAGGTATTACGACTCACTCGAAACTCATATAACCCTAAACCGATTACTTACTCTCACGCCGGAGTCTAATCGTGGGAAACCTTCCCACAGTAAGCTTAACGCGTGTTGTTTAGTGTGCAGGATCCCAACCAGACGATTCACTTGGTGCAGGAGCCGGAGCCCAGCCAACCCAAATTAAGCCTAATTCGGGTCTAGCAAGGATCAACCAACTTTTACATCAACATCTCTTGTAAAAATCTGTAAATAAAAGTACATATAATACATTACATATACATTTGTGCCACTTTCACCAACTTGACCTGTGTCCTTTTTAGCTATCTTTTTTAACTTCACCCGTGATATAATATAACCCGAATCGACTCATTTATTAATAAAAAACAAATAAATTTCTACCTCTAATTGCAGGCAACTAAACCTTATGATCTCAGTCTGGATTCTTCGGCATATGTATCATCAAGCGCAACCTTTTATGAAAACAAAGAAACAATAAGTGACTATCTAGTGATGACGGCTTATGTCCCCTGTTATATATAAGCATAGACATACCGAAAGAAGAATAAAAATATTCGATTCAGCAAACAATAAGTAAATAAGTGCATATTTATAATCAAAAATCAACATTTAATATTTTAAATCTACAAACAGAGAGCAGTAGACCTGATTAGGAATGTAAGAACCAGTTAGTCTTTGCAGGAATCTGATCAAGGATCTCATATGCGGTTCTTGCTTTTTTGATTTTTGTTGGGTCTACTAGATGTAGATCTTGCAGCCTGTCAGGACCGGTGAATGACTTCTGTAATCACAAATCAAATCACAAAGAGACTCTATACACAATATGAATGTAAAATATAAATATAATCAAGGAAAACAGAATAACTATAAAGACTTGATCCTTTCTAACGATTTCTAATATTGATAATGACTAGAACTATGTTTTGTGAAGGTGTGTATAACCCTTCTGCCTAAGATTCCTTTTATACTACAAGGAAACCCTAATACAACATTAAAGAAAACGTGTAAAACTGATATGCATATCCTTTCCTAACATATCTCATGCATATCCTAACAGAATATTAAGTAAATAATAAAGTTTGACTTCGACTAGGACCAGGAGCAGGACTTGCTCCTACTACTACTAGGACCAGGAGGAACTACATACCTCCTAGTCTACCTATTACATTTAACTATTACAATGGTCCTAACAATCCTCCCCTAAACTTGAATTTGACCTGTTGAGTTCAAGTTTCCTGGAAAACGTGCAAATAAGCCCGAGGATTGTATCAGCAAAACAAATAGCAGCATCAGAAAGATAAGAATTAGAGTAACCGCCGCAACATGAAACACTAGAAGCTTCTCCAAAGCTTGGAACAAATCAGCATCGTGTTGAATCTTTTCAGCAACATGAGCAGATTTGATGAGCCTTTACCAAGTAGCTGCTCGTCTTGGGCTAGCCAGTCTTTCTGGTGGAATAAGCATCACCCTGGGAGACTAGAACCCAGCCCAACTCTTAGAACGTGAATCAATGGTGAGTGGGAGTACCCTGATGATTTTAGGCAAACCATCACAGCCGTCAACGGATTTGATGCGTCTTTACCAGAAGCCGAACCCCTCTGGACTCGCCAACTCTTAGCAATGAAGCATCGGTGAGTTGAACACCCTATAGCTTTAAGCAAGCTATTACAGCTATCAACGGATTTGATAAGATCTTTACCAAGAGCCGTACCCCCTTGGATTAGCCACTTTTCAGTCCAAGACTATGGCAAGTGAAAACCATCCAGTTTTGGGTAACCTGGCAACCATCAACGGATTTGAGAATCGCACCAGGAGTCGTACCCTCAAGGTGAATTAACTTTTTCTTGTCGATTAGGCATGGTAAGTTGAGAACCATTTGTGGTGTGGACCACGTCCAACACCAAGTGAAGCCAAATACCAGTACAAGCACAAATCAGTAACTAGAACCCACAATGTGAATCAGCCAAGGGATATTATTCACAAGTATAAAATCCAAGATGTGTTAAAAGTATAAGCAGATATTATATAAAAAGTATGTTTTTTTTAACTATAAAGAATGAGATTCACCAATCACTTTACACATTGGTGAAAAGAATGAGAATATGAACAAATGAGCAAAAATACAAAACATAAATACTTACAACCCAATCACACCACATACCAGAAGCAGCCTTCTTATCGGCTATCAACCGCGCCTGAATACCTTCCACCAACGCCGTGGCCATAGAAGACTCATTTCCTGATGGAGCATTAGAAATTTGCAAATGAGTAGCCAACATTCTTCAAGCTGTCGACGGGTACGCTTGCGAGATGGTGATGGAGCATCAGTCATTGGGGCCTTGCCCTTCGAATCATGAGAGGGACCAACATTAGAACCAGCAGCAGGATCAGAATCACCATCCATAGGAGTGGGAATAGCACCAGGAGAAGAAACACTGGAGGATGTCGGAGGAACCGGCAAATCATCATAAACTTTATCAACAAAGGCAGCCTTTGCCAATAATGTCAAACCATCCTCAACATTCTCCGTACCCTCCTCATCAGAATCTGAATGGATCACATGCTTCTTGCGACGCTGTTGCTGAGTTTCCAACGCTTTGATGCGATCAGCCAGAGGAAGAACAAACTCCCTAGTAAGTTTCCGATGTTGGTTCAAATCAACTTCCAAAGAAATCATCCGTTCATGGTACCTGCGCATAAGATCAAGCAAAGACATAAGTGTAGTAGGCTCCTCCGCCTGCCCACCAAGAGAACTTGGGTCAGGGAAAGCGTCATTGGAGCCCGAGGCAACAGACGGGTCAACCTGTGGAGTACTAGCACCAAACGGTTTATCAGTCGAGTGTGGAGCAGGACTAGGAGGTGGAGTCTCCACAAATGGAGACTTTTGTGGGACTGAAGAAGGACCAACCTTGGAAGGGGATGGTTTTTCAACCACCACCTCCTCAACCAGCTCCTCCTGAACCACATGAGTGGCACCAGCAGTAGGAGCCTCCTCCTCCATGGGGTCATCATCAATCACAACAAACTCAGGAGCCTCCTCCTCCTCACCCATAGGACCCTGAGCCAATCCCAACATGGCCTCAGTCAGGGGCCTCCATTCCCCAGTAAACCCATTGACTATATTGTAATACACTTTTGCTGTAAGCTTAGACGGCACATGCTCAGTCCTATCACGAGGAATGCAAACTAGTATTTGCTGAAGAAACCTAGGGTACATAAGAAACTTCTTTCTCGAACCAGCATTAGACAGATTACTAACCATCCCCTCAAATAGATAATGAGAAAAGTTAAAAACTCTACCCTGGGCTAAGCAAATAAGACCAGTAGCCAAAGGAGTAGGGAAATCATCCCAACTCCCAGAATTGGGACTCATACAATGGATTAGAAAGTGGACCAGAAGCTTCCATTGGGGGAAAACCTATTTTTCTGGAAGTTAAACTTCCCCCCATGTTCGTATCCTAAAGCTGCCATCCCCTCCAATACCTCCGAATTGGGGATGGATTCAACACCACCCTCATCCTGAAGATGAAGAGAAGAGCGAATAGAAGCCTCAGTCACCACATATGCACGTCCATCTATGGTAGCATGGAGTGCACGTGGACGACCAACCACATCCACAAGTCGAGCAGACGCCCAAAATTGACGAATAACACTATCATATATGGTGGGACATACAGTAAATGCAAACCTTAGGTTGGAAGCTTCAATGAAATCCAGAATGTCAGCAAAATATTCACGATGTGGACCATCACCCAGATAAGCAACTCGGTTGTGAGCAGGTTGGTAAGCAAGAGCAGCCATGGATCTTGATGAATTGATGGAAGAAGGATTGTGATTAGGGTGGAGATAGTAGGAGTGGTTTTGTGTGTGTGTTTATTGTAATGAGTGAGTCAAGGGTGTATTTTGACCATAAATAAAGAAAATGGTAACTGTTCATTGACCCCTATTAATGGGGGGTTGCCCTTTCAAAATTAACCATAATTGCATAATAACCACTTGCCCTTTTTAACATAATTACCAACTCCCAATTAACCATTCTTAATTAAAAATGTAAATACCAGGATTGGGAGCGTTGACCAAAAGTCAAAGCACACAATGGTCCGACCAGGAGCAAAACGTGATTAACAAAGAACAAAAGGAATGAACAGTGTGCCAGACCAGTACCAGAAGCCAATTACCACTTGACAAGGAAGGATTTTGAACCACCAAAAGCCAACCAAGTATAAATAGAAGCTGACCAAAGAGGACCAGAAGCCAGTCATGTAAGGCCATATCCACCAGAAATGAGCAAAATCCTCCATCAGAAGTACCACACACCATCAAAACCAATAAAATATGTTGTTAAAATCTATCAATACGTTAGTCTGTCCTAATATGTACACAAAGCCTCCCCTTAGGCTTTGCCTCCCCTCAATCCTAGACCTCAAGGATTGACCATCCCAATATGAACCACCAAGTGGTTAAACCGAGGACCATCAAAAGCTTTAGTCAGCAAATCAGCAACATTGTCATCCGTATGAACTTTAAGAACCTGTATCAGCTTCTTCTCATTGGCATCCCGTATAAAATGATGCCGAATTTCAATATGCTTCATCCGCTGATGAAAAACAGGATTCTTCACAATGCAAATAGTGCTTTGATTGTCAATAAAAATTTTGGTATTCATAAAATTAAAACCATAATCCAACATCTGATTTTGGATCCACAAAACTTGTCCACAACAACTAGCAGCTGCAACGTATTCAGCTTCTGTTGAAGAAGTAGCTACTATTGTCTGTTTCTTGCATTGCCATGAAATAAGTCGACGACCCAAAAACTGACAACCACCAGTAGTAGACTTCCTGTCATTATTAGCACCAGCATAGTCACTATCACTATAGGCTTCTAGAACAAAAGGTGATTCTCTAGGATACCATAGACCCAATTTAGGTTGAGCCTTGATATACTTGAAAATCTTCTTCACTGCATTTAAGTTCGAAACCGTTGGAGTCACCTGGTGTCTAGAACAAGCACTTACTGCAAACATGATGTCCGGACGTGATGCAGTCAAATACATGAGGGAGCCAATCATAGACCTGTACATGTGAACATTTACCGGGGGTCTGGCTCATTCTTAAGTTTGATTTTAGCAACTTCATAAGGAGTTGCTGCTAGTCTAAGAGGATCCATGTCAAACTTCTAAAGAATCTCATGGACATATTTATCTTGACTGATGAAAATCCCATCCGATTGTTGCTTGACCTGAAGACCAAGGAAGAACGACAGTTCTCCCATCGCACTCATCTGAAATTCGCCTTTCATCAATTGTTCAAACTCATCACACCACTCCTTCGTAGTAGAACCAAAGATAATGTCGTCCACATAAACCTGAACAAGGATAATGTCCTTGGTATTCCTCCGAAGAATTAGTGTTTTGTCAATAGTACCTCTTCTATAGCCATTCTTTAACAAGAAAGTTGAAAGACACTCATACCAAGCTCTAGGAGCCTGATGTAACCCATAAAGAGCCTTGACCACCTTGTAAACTTTCTTGGGATGAAGTGGATCTACAAAGCCCTTAGGTTGAGTAACATACACCTCCTCGTCAATTTTGCCATAGAGAAATGCACTCTTGACATCCATCTGAAACACCGTAAAGCCCACATAAGAGGCAAAAGCCAAAAACAGACGAATGGCCTCTATCCTTGCAACCGGAGCAAAAACTTCAGTATAGTTAATGCCCTCAATTTGAGTGTGTCCTTGTGCGACAAGCCGAGCTTTATTCCTTACGACAATTCCCCGTGCATCCTTCTTGTTCTTGAGAATCCATTTGGTATTGATAGCTGTCTTTCCATCTGGTAAGTCAACCAGAACCCAAACATTCTGAAACAAGAATTGCTGCATTTCCTCCTGCATAGCCTCCACCCAACTTTGATCCTCAAGAGCATGAGAAACAGACCTAGGTTCCACCTGTGAAATAAAACAAGCAAACAAACAGTGTTGAAAGTCCGTATGATTATTACGCTTTTGATCTTCAATATAGCTCACAAGAGCATGATGATCAGACGAGGCCTTCTGCTGCATTCTGCGTGCCTTGACAGTAGAACCAGGATCTCCAATGATTTGAGTGGTAGGATGATCTTTGTGTGATTGCAAGACTAGATTGGAAGATGTTAGCCTCAAAATATTGAGCCAAACAAGAATGCTCGGTCATATGTTTATTATGTATCGTATTTTAGAACGTTGTAATAGGTAGTATATTAGTCGTGTTATACGGGCTTAACTTTAGGCTAAAGTTCATTAATAAGTAACTAAAGCCCAAAAGGAAAGCCCGGCCCAAACCATATAGTCCATAAAGAAGCCCGCATGTGGGTGGACTATATATACTACCCTCCTAGCATGTTAGGAGGGTTGGTGATTCATTTTTTCTCTTAATCTAATAGTTCACAAATTCACACACTTCTCTCTCTTTTCTCTCTCTAGTTTCTCTCTCTAAAATTCATCTCATTTCTACCTTTCTTTCTTCATTAATAGTATTGAATCATCACATATTAGGGACAACAATTGGTATCAATCTCCATGGGGTAGTTTTTATGATTCGTTGTTGATTTACTACATAATTCGTGTGATTTTACCATAAAATCTACTCGGATTCAAGTGTTTTCTTATGTTTTTCGTACTCTAAATCTTCCTCCTTTAATCTCTACATCTTTCATACGTGTGGTAAGATTTTGGTTACTTTGGTTTGGATTGAAACACGAAATCCAAGGTAAAAATCCATACTTTCTTGTTGTTCTAAGTCTCGGCTTAATTTTAGGAGTACGATCTGATTTTGTGATTGCATAAACCCTGGGGGTTTCTACTTGCGATCCATAGTCACGATCTAATTCTACGATCTTACTGCGATCACTCAGTACGATCTGTGAGTACGATCACTCACCACGATCTGTGAGTACGATCACCCAGTACGATCGAAGAGTACGATCAAGTGAGTACGATCCAAGAGTACGATCACTTGAGTACGATCCAAGACTGCGATCAGAGTGCGATCTGGAGTACGATAGGTAAGTACGATCAAACTACGATCAGAGTACGATCCAACTACGATCGAGGAGTACGATCAGACCACGATCAGAGTACGATCCAACTGCGATCAAGGAGTACGATCATAGTGCGATCAGAGAGCGATGGGTCTCGTTGCGATGGACATCTAAAGTTTGTTCGAGTATTTTTTAGATTTAGCCACTATCTAGACTAGTCTCGGAACGTAATTTACACGAAGATTAATAAAAAAAAAGAGTTAAAATTTTTTAGGTCAAGTAAAATCAAATTTTTTTTCCATACTAGTTTTAGGCTATTTCTAGCTCGATTTCAAAATTTGGTGATTACAAATTTTTTAGGTCTACCGTTTTGACGGACTGAGGAATTTATTGTCAGACTGAGAAAAAATCGCAATTTTCGGAATTCAACAACCAAACAATCACAACACAACTACTTAAGATCCACATTCGATTCATCATTTCAGAGAATATTGAGATGGATTCTACTGCCGAATACCGTGTGACGAACAACAACATAATGGTGGCAGGTAACAAGGAAAGACCACCAATGCTAGTGTCGGGTCGATATGATCAATGGCAATCCCGTTTTATACGTTACCTTGACACAAAACCTAACGATGATGCTTTAAGGCAATGTATCTTGGAAGGACCCTATAAACTCTCAAGGATTCAAGTTCCTGCAGTACCAGCCACAGACACAAGTGACGCACAACCCGCATATGAACGTGATGAAAAGAGGACCGACCTCACCCCAGAGAACCGTGCGTGGTTTGATGCAGAGAAGGAAGCAATCTACTTAATTCTCAGTGGCGTTGGAGATGAAATTTACTCTACGATTGACGCATGTCCTACTGCTCAAGAAACGTGGACGACCATTGAAAGATTGCAACAAGGTGAATCACTTAACAAACAAGATGTGAAAACTAAGATGTTTTGGAACTTTGGCAAGTTTACATCAAAGGATGGGGAATCAATTGATTCTTATTACTCCCGATTCTACAAGATGATGAATGATATGACCCGAAACAACTTGCAAGTTTCCACCATGCAAGTCAATGTCCAATTTCTACAGCAACTTCAACCAGAGTGGACACGGTTTGTCACCTTGGTGAAACAACAACAAAAGTTAGACGAAGTTTCATATCACAAGCTCTTTGACATCTTGAAACAATTTCAAAATGAGGCAAATGAACTTCGAGCTGAACGAGTTGCAAAGATTTCCAATCCACTTGCTTTGGTGTCTACCACTCAACATTACCCAGATTATCACTCCCGTACTTCAAAGACCTACTCTACTCAATCATCATCACCACGATCATCCATTGTCTCTAAGTCACATGCTCCAACACGATCCCGAGGAAAAGAAGTTGCAAGAGCACCATCACCCATACCTGAGCAATCATCCGAAGAAGACAGTGATGAAGAAGTAGCTCAAAGGGATAGGGAATTCAAGCAACAAATGGCTTTCGTTATGAAGCAATATAAGAAAATCTACAAACCCACCAACAACAACCTTCGAACATCTTCAAACTCGAGGAACACCCATCCACAGAGTCCTCCAAGGTATGACACATGAAGACGTGCTGAGAGTCCTCCAAAGTATGATCGACAACCTAAGTATGATAATCAGAGGGTGGCTACTGTTGTTGGAAATAGGGAAACTGTTGGTACTCAAGTTGTGCAACAAAGTGGGATTCAGTGTTTTAACTGCAGAGGTTTTGGGCATTTGGCTAAGGAATGCAGGCAGCCAAAGAGGGTTAAAGATTATGGTTATCATAAGGAAAAGATGCTGTTGTGCAAGAAAATGGAAGCTGGAATCAAGTTATCAGCTGAGGAAGGAGAAATGCTTGACGACACCGATGATGAACTCTCCGACCAAGAACTCGAGGCACATTATTCATACATGGCAAAGATTCATGAGGTCCTTAACGTCACTGAAGATGACAATGGTCCTATCTTTGATACCGAGCTAATTGATAAGGTACAAGATGATGCTGAATATAATGTGTTTGGTGATACACATGAGCATAGTGATCTACCAACAACAATTACTGACACGTGTATGATGGAAACGGTTGATAGCAATACCATACCCGATTCATCAGACATGTGCAATAATGAGTTTGAGGATGATCAACATGCAAATGAGTATGATGACGAGGAGCGTGTCGCGCTTGCTAATTTAATTGCTAGTTTACAAAAAGATGTCAATGAAAATAGAAAGAATCAAAAGCAATTAAAGAAGGCAAACGCAGCACTCACTCAAAACTTTGAAGAATGCAAAGCCGCTCTTATAAAATCTAGTGAGACTATTGATAGTTATAGGGCTGAGCTTCTTCAAAAGACCAACGAGCTTGAGGGGTACAAAAGTCGTGTCATCAACGTTAAAAAGGACGATTTTGAAAATAAATACAATGAAGCTCTTGCTTTGTTAACTAAAGAAAAACGTCAATTTAATGTTTTATTAAGTGATGAACGTCAAAAAACGTACCTTGCCACAACAAAAGTTAATGAACTTGAACAGAGAATTTCTATGAACACCACCGATTCTGCTAAAATTCTTGACGAGAAGAAACAAGAGGTTGAAACATTAAAACAAGATTTCAAAAATAGACAAAGCAAAGATACTGAAAAAGTAAAGGATCTCGAAGAACAAGTCGATTTTTTGAAAAAAGTTGTTTATAATACACATGACTCTATTCAAACCGTAAGAATGATAGCACCTCGGTCGTTTTTCAAGGGTCAACCTAGCTTTGCCACCCCCGAGTACCTCGAACAAGCTCAAGCTGCTAACCCCCATTTATGTAAGACCCGTGAAAGTGCCGTAAGATGCTAAGTTATTGTCTCAAGAGCTGTTCAGTATGAGCATCTCTCTTAAGTTGTGGCTCACTTGTGGATGTGATATCCCGAGCCCAACGTCATTTATTTAATCCTATTTTACGTATATTTTTGAAATTTTTAAGAAATTTTATCGTGGATTTATTTGACGGTTTAAGTTGAAACCAACGTTTACGGTCATAATTTAACGTTTGACGATTTAAGAAGAACCGATGACGACTACGATACCGACGGATGCCCAAAATTTACATTTTATTATCGATTGATCGATATTTGAGCTTTTCGAGATTTTATTTTTATTACGTGTTAAGTCGAGTCGGAACCATGTGTATATTCGTTTTGTGTGCGTTTTAACCATTGGAAAGTAATTTTTACAAATCCCAACTTCCGTAAAGTTTTTAAATCGACTAATAGTCGAATCCCACTCTTTATTAGTATCGTTTAAACTTTAGGCCAAAAGATTTGACAAGTTGTCAAAAGAAACCCTCCCATTTTTTTTATTTTGTTCTTACAAAATACACAAACACATAAACACACACACAAACACACACTCAAAAATCAAACCCCCCTCCCCCTCTCTCTTTGAAACCGACGGACACCACCACCCTCACCCCCATCACCATCATTTTCTTGGGTTTTTGGACAAATTAAACAAGGACCATCCTTCTTTTACCTTTGTAATTATTTTAATCTACTCAAACATTACATGCATTCAATTGATTTTTCCAAAAATTTATGATTCTTCAAAAAAAAAAAAGGGTTTTGATCTAATTAAACTAATTACATGTTTAATTTATGGATTTGTAATGGTAACTCATTAATAAAACAAGATGGAAACAAAATTTTCTTGGTGATTTTTATCCCCAAAACCCACGGCCCATATGGGTGATGGGTTGAGCTTGGTGTTTGATGATTTTTGTTATGGGTTATTGTTTAAAAACATGTTTATATCATTCTTGATTGATTTAATCTCATTGCATGTTGATTTTATTAAATGGGTTTTTATGAGGTTTGATCATACAAGTGATTAGGAAAAGTAAGGTTGTGTTAGATTGATTTATTGATGTTGGTATAGGTCTAGGATGTAAGGAAAAGTGTTGGAATGATGATTGTTAAGGTTTTGAAAGGGGTGTTTTTAGGACAGCAGGTCTAGAGGGTGTTTTCGTGGTTTTAAGTCTAAGTCCAGGTTGAGATGGTAGGATATAGTTGTAGTGGTCGTCGAGACGCTCGTTTCGGTATAAGGTAGAGCTTCTAACTCAAAACGAGTCAAAAGTTATGATATTTTAAAGTTTGAGGCGTACCGGGTGATGAAAATCACAAGGTACGGGTTTTTGTCAAAATATAGGTCGAATGTCGAGGATTGTAACTAGAGTTCTAAAAATGTGTGGAAGTTGTTCTTTGGTCCTAAACCTGTACAAAAGAGTATATTTTCAAGTTTAGGAGTTGGCGTTTCAAGTTGAGTTGACTAAATAAGTCAAAGTCGAGTTGCACTTGGAAGGTGCAAATTTGTCCAAAATTTTAAGGTATAGAGATGTGTTGAGCAGAAGGTCTTAGAAGTGAAAACTTTTTATAAAATTTGGTATGGGGTTTCTACAGATTATAAGTGATTTTTACAATTTTTCTCAGATTTTTAGGAGTGGTTTAAGGGGGGTAATACAGCCCGTACATTCGGTATGTACCGACAGAATTGTAAAATGAGTAGTTTTAATAAAGTATAAAACTTGACGTGTCTAGTAAATATCACTTGTATGGATTTTTGGCGTGAGTTTATATGAACCTTGAGTGTTCTTAATTATGTACATACAGTACTTGAAGGTACTTGAATGTGTTAATTCATTAGGTGTTTATTCGTTAGGTGTTGTATTTGATTTCCCGGGGCATCCTCATCGTCGGTGATCGATTTCGTTTACGCCGTAGTTACTAATACTACCACTACTACTTAAGGTGAGTCTATAGCCTCGCTCTTTACTTATTTAAAATGTTTTTACCCGCAAGGGGGATACATGCTATTTAAATGAAAATGAACATAAGTCATGAATGATTGTTGGACCCGAATGTTGCCTCGAAATTGTGTTGAGTACCTAGTTACAAAAGGCCCTAATTTCATGAACTATTAACTATTGTCTTGCCCTTGTGTGGGTTGGAAATAGCCGCTTATACAATTTGTAGTACTACGGGGCTAACGACCCAATGCTAGCCGAGAAGCTGTACGTTGAGTAAGTTCTGCGGTAGATTATCTTGTATGAGAGATAAGGTATAATTGCAACTAATGCCTTAGTAGGGGCACTGGTTTCATCTGAATCACGCCGGTAATTATTACGTGGGTGATTGAGTTAACGGTTTAGTGTCATGAGCTTAAACACAATTGTCATATCCTTGAATAATATATTGTATGGCCACAATGCTATTGAATGATCATGATTGGTTTTTAACACTTATGTTCAACTGATAATTTGATAAACCTATAGATTCGCTCAACCTTTGTGTTGACGATTTTAAGCATGTGTTCCAGGTAATCAAGGTTGATAGCAGTGGAGCATGCGAGGATGGAAGTTGTTGTGGCTTGGCGGTCTACTTTGCTTTTCCTCCCTTTTAGCACTTAAATACTTTATATTATGTCATGTGAACGAAAATTGTATTTTGGGTTGAGATTCAGTGGGGACCAAAACGCAAACTCTGTTTTATATTATTTTTGGGGTTTGGAAAACAGTAGACTTTGTTGTTTTAAACAATCTTTAATTTATGTTTAAATTTCTACGTCTCTTTGAGTCGTTCGAAATAGCTTGTGTGTGATGATAACTGTATAGCACCCAAATGTTGTAGTTCCGCTGCACATAGCATTTTGTGGGGGTGTTATAGATTGGTATCAGAGCCATGAGTTATAGAGAACTAGGTCATTTTGAAAAATCCTAAACTATAACTTTTGGTGTCGTAAGAAATTGTCCAAGCACACAACTATCCTGCATGGCTCCGGTAAGAATTCTTTAGCATTGCTTTATATTTTAGATGTATCCCTCAAATTGATATGAATTCCCGAGTATTTAGTAAGTAAATACTTTGATATATATTGAGATATATTGTTTTGTACGTTGAGTACTTATCATCGTAATTTGCAAATTCCTGTAAAGATTATCGTATATGTTGCATGTAATTGACATAACGGGCTACATTGCATTACATGGCAACACCGCGTTGTAATCCTACGTGTATGTAGGAATGGTTGTATGTATAAGTATGTATATACTATGGTATTTAAAGGCATTGCACGCGAAGCAATGGTCCTTGAGTGATTATCGTACATGTTATAATGCGGTTTTGTTGAGAATTCGGCCTTACCGCTAATTATCAATCTTGATAATTAATTTATTGTTCGGATAACCGAATATGAACCTCGTTTGATACTCTAGATACGTAAATAACGCTTCGTAACATATTGTATATTGACTTGATTGATCTCGATTGCCGTTATCGCACCGTGATGTGTCATTTTGGACATTTTCTTTTGAAACGTAATTTACTTACGTATCACTTTATTTCCTTTATTCCTTATGGGTTTGATATATTGGTTGGCGTAACCACAATATAGACGAAGTAAAATCAACGATGCGTACATCGTAGCGGAGAATCACTTGTGTATGTTATAAAACGTGGTGGAGGCGTGTCGCTATTTAATCGTTTTTATCATCCTACTTGGATTTAAGTATGTGTTTTAAAAATAGACTAGCGTTGTGATCAAGCGTGATAACTTGGAATTTGGTTGGTTTTTGTGTTAATTTTGTGGAGTACGATTTCGAGACTCATCCGAGGCCGATAACAACATTTAGTTGACATACGTATTCTCGTTCCATTTATTTCATTTCATTTTGTTGTTTCATTATTTTGAATTCGATAGTATATATGACGAGGTCCGACATTTTGTGTGAGTTAATTAAGCATCGATTTTTGTTGATTAAATGGTTTAAACATAAAGTGTTTTACATATTTAATACTTGGCGGATGAAACTTTTGGATAAAAATGACTTATGATGTGTTTTGTAACCAATAAAATATGTGTAGAGTGTAAATGGACAAAGTGAAAAATATTTTTTTTTTCCTTCAACCTTGGTTGGTAAATCTTAATAAGTAATTATTATTACTCGTAAAATCCTTGTTTTTATATGTTAAAATTTGATACTAAAAGATTGTGATGGACTTGTTAAGAATTTGTTTAATTTAATTTGAAAAAGGAGTTTATAATAAAATTTACGATATGACTGTCGAGTATATATAACTTGGATTTAGTATGAATTAATTTTCGGGTCAATGTAGTAAACTTTTGACGTATGTTGTAATATAAAACATGAGTAGAAGAATTGGTCATGCATTTTGGAGCTAAAAAAAAAACTTTGTAAAACTGGTTTTAATCTTAAACATAAGGTCATGTTATATGCATTGGTATAAACTAGAACACGTTACTTGTTGTAGTGAATAAACTGGGATAAAATCGGAATGTACACTTTAAGTGAGAAATTATAATGCTTGAAATGAATTACAAAATCTTGATGGAACGTCATTGGAAACCATTTGTTTGTTTAATTGTCGTTATAGAGAATCACTATGCATAATTCGATGATGCTTGTTTAAAATCGTTTGAAAAATCTTTTGTTTTATTCCGCTGCGAGATGTGTTAATTTTAAAATCACTTGATAATGGGCTAATGATTAAAAGTTGAATTTTATATATCTTTGAATTATTGAAGTAAGCATCTTAATTATTTATTATTTTATTATTATCATCGAGATTCAAGTGTCGACTAAAATCAGTAAATTATCTGAGATAAAACTACGTGAAACCTCTTTATCATTTGAGTCGAAGTGCGCGAATGTGATTTAACAAACCAGTTTTAAGGAAGACTTATGTATAATGAAAAGTCAAAAGTTGATTTTAAGAGTTAATTGAACTAGTTTGAGTCATGTTGGATATGTGTATATATGTGATAATATAAGTCGTAATAATAAAAACGTAAAACTTGGAAAATTCTTACTGTATACGTTTTGGTACTTAAAATATGAACATTAACGAGATTTTGACACAAGTATGGAGATTTTCAAACCTAATGATTTGTCAGTTATGATAACCGAGTCACCGCATCTACTAATGTTAATAATTTCCGAGAGATTGAAATTTTTCCAGAAATGAAAAACTTCGTAAAGATTGAAAAATGAAAGGTATAAATTCTTTAATGGGGTAACACAAATTAAAAATGTGCAAATGTTCGGTTTTACAATATACAAGGTAACATTGATTTGAATATGCAAATGGATTACCCAACACACGCCTACTTGTACATTATTTTCTTAAGATGTATATATAATGTTTTGAGTCACGATGGTTCGATCGTCCGACATCCCTTCTTTGATTTTATGAGTCTGTATCTAAACTTGAGTCGTCATGTGACTGTTCATTTTAATATTTTCCATGATATGAAACCATTATTATTATATTTATTTTTGGGTTGTTATTTCGCTAGGACTTGATGATGAGGGTATGTCACCCGGTATATTTTGTCCTGTTCATGGACGTTGTGACTTTTCTTCTTACGGTTAATGGAACCTAAAATTCTGTATTTACTTGAATGATGCTATAAATCTTCATTAAATTGGTTATTTAATTATATTGAACAAAAGCGAGGAGGCGAAGCCGCTATACCACATTGTAGAGGTGAAGGAACTCGATCTTCCTAGAGAAATTGTTTCTATTTAACCAAGTGATTATTCTTCTCTCCCCGTATACCCTTGGCGGAATGTGTGTGCAACTCGAGACGATGGGAATTATGATCGTTGTTTTTTTTTTGACGCTTGTGTAGATATTCCATTTTTTCACTATGTATTCGTAGATCGATGTTGTTATCCCGAGACTTTTGTCATGTATTTGAAGTATTTTCATTTCTAATGTAGTTAAATTTTAGTTGGCAATTATATTGCTCGTTTACCTCGTTCGATCTCATTGATTTTTGACTTTATTACTTGTTGTGCTTGCAATGATCTTTAATCTTGAACCACCTTACCGTTATTTTGTGAATAGTCTATTTTGAAAATATGTATGAGTGTGTTAAATGGTTCGTTCAACCAAATGTAAATGGTGTCGATTTATTTAGTTAATTATTTATTCAATTTTTTTTCTTTTCTTAAATAGGCAAAGTAATGTATGTTTCCAAAGTAGACGAAAAATGTTTGATGTGTTTCTTAAAATGATGGTAACAATATTTTCCCATTTCAAATTCCATTTCAAATGGTTTAATTATTTTGAAGATTAGGTCTAAAACTTTCGTAGTCATATTTGGTATGTAATAATAATGTTTGTGTCGTCACTCGATCCTCAATTATGCACAGCTTAGCTAACTATGCGTAATTCGGGAAGAGTCATGTTTTGTTGGTTGTTGTTGCTTGACCCTTAAGTATGCATGATCTAGCTAATTATGCATAGTTTAGGAAGGGCACTATCATGTCAAACAAATTGGTCATCTTGAAACTTGTAGTGTTTTGATAAACGTTTGGATGAGAACGTTTCTTTTTAAAATGGTGGATCATTTTTGCAAGTAGTCGTAATTTCTTTGATTCTTAAAGAAAATTTTTGAATTTTCTTGTGTTCTTTGAAATCTTTTCTTTTTGTTGGTGTTGACTTAGTAAGTCACCTTGATCGAGTAATTTTGGAAAATGTTTTTATGTGTTGAATGTAACATGCGAATTTCATCGGAATCACGAGGGTGTTGATAAAATACCAAAGGGGCGCGAATCGACACTGAGAAGAGTTTTTAACAAAAATAGAAGACTTCCGAAGTAGAGGAAAACCGAGTTCGAATAACTCTGAGGGAAATGACGAAGACTTCTCCTACATCAAATGTATTGTACCTTATTTATTTTCTTTTCTTGTTCTTTTGATATGTTTAACGACACGCGATAAATTGTTGAAGTTTACCAACTGTGCATTGGTAGTTGGAAGACAATTCCATTGCCGTCTTCGTTTATTTAAGTGAGGAATCCTCTTTGCTTGACTCAACCATCCTTGACTTTCGATGGTTAAACGATGGATAAACATAGTCGAAGTTTTTTTTTGGTGAACCCTTGTCTTTTATGTGTTTATGTGGTAAGTGATCTAGACGAGTGATCGTAAGTTGTGAGAACTTGAGACGACATTGTCCAATAAAGTCCGATCATGGAGAACATGTGTCATGTAATATATTTTCTTTTACTGTGAACGATGATGCTTATTGAGATTTTGACCACATTTGGGACGGAAGTGAGAGGGTGTTCTTGTAATATTTTCTTTTAGGTATGGAACCATGTGTGAGCACCCTGAGATGCCATATGTATGTATTTTGTTTTATTTTATTTTCTTTTGGATATGCATCCATAGCTGGCAAGCTGTGAACCTTCTTAAACTTGTAATTTTCTTTTGACTGGACTCATCCGAGAAATATGTCAACATTTCTTATTTTATCATGGCTTGGTTGATTAGCAAGCATGAGTTAACTTGGTTGAACTTATTTACTTAGCATGGTTTGGCTATTTTGCGAACATGCCGTAATATGGTTGTATGTGTTTTATTATGGCTTATGTGTTTGATTAGATTGTGACGTTTTCGAGAGAATTATGTATACGTCGGATGATTCCGTATCGATGAATTTGTTTTTGATGAAATAGGTTTGTATGTACCTAATATTGCGACAAGGTGATTTTGTACGACTAGTAATAATTACTTAGTCTTGTGTATTCTGAACGTTTTCATTGGGGTTATGTGTGACCCGTGTGATTTTTCTTTATGTTTAATTTTTTTTATGAGAGGATGAACCAAGTGAAAAGACAATTTGAACGTTGGAAGACGTGTTCCGAGCGTGTGTGATTGATTTTGATAGTAGTTGGGACCGACATTTACCGTTGGTAGTATCTTTGTAAAACGACATTTACCATGTTAACATTGAAGCTGTAACCTTTGAAGAATTACGTTAATGAAAGTATAGATCGCCAGTTGGATGCAATGAAGCAGGAAAAAGTTAGTTGAATGGACTTGAGATGATTCGAGAGACTACGGAAGAGATGGTGTAGATTGAAAATCACTTGTTGAATGCGAGAAGCTGTGGAAAGAGACGTGTTGATGACCGTAGGAAGAATTTGGGAAATTGAAGTGGAGACCATGGATCGAGATGTTAAGAGATTTAAGCAAAGTATAACACTCATTGTGAAGGTGTGATGGAACCCGAGACGTGAACCGAAGTCCACATTAGAATGTGAATACCTCTTTAGTAAGAAGTACCCTCATCTTTCTAGTAGTACGAAATGCGAGTATAAGAACCGGAGAGCGCCGGGACGTCGCTCCTTTAAGGAGGGGAGGATGTAAGACCCGTGAAAGTGCCGTAAGATGCTAAGTTATTGTCTCAAGAGCTGTTCAGTATGAGCATCTCTCTTAAGTTGTGGCTCACCTGTGGATGTGATATCCCGAGCCCAACGTCATTTATTTAATCCTATTTTACGTATATTTTTGAAATTTTTAAGAAATTTTATCGTGGATTTATTTGACGGTTTAAGTTGAAACCAACGTTTACGGTCGTAATTTAACGTTTGACGATTTAAGAAGAACCGATGACGACTACGATACCGACGGATGCCCAAAATTTACATTTTATTATCGATTGATTGATATTTGAGCTTTTCAAGATTTTATTTTTATTACGTGTTAAGTCGAGTCGGAACCATGTGTATATTCGTTTTGTGTGCGTTTTAACCATTGGAAAGTAATTTTTACAAATCCCGACTTCCGTAAAGTTTTTAAATCGACTACTAGTCGAATCCCACTCTTTATTAGTATCGTTTAAACTTTGGCCAAAAGATTTGACAAGTTGTCAAAAGAAACCCTCCCATTTTTTTTATTTTGTTCTTACAAAATACACAAACACATAAACACACACACAAACACACACTCAAAAATCAAACCCCCCTCCCCCTCTCTCTTTGAAACCGACGGACACCACCACCCTCACCCCCATCACCATCATTTTCTTGGGTTTTTGGACAAATTAAACAAGGACCCATCCTTCTTTTACCTTTGTAAGTATTTTAATCTACTCAAACATTACATGCATTCAATTGATTTTTCCAAAAATTTATGATTCTTCAAAAAAAAAAGGGTTTTGATCTAATTAAACTAATTACATGTTTAATTTATGGATTTGTAATGGTAACTCATTAATAAAACAAGATGGAAACAAAATTTTCTTGGTGATTTTTATCCCCAAAACCCACGGCCCATATGGGTGATGGGTTGAGCTTGGTGTTTGATGATTTTTGTTATGGATTATTGTTTAAAAACATGTTTATATCATTCTTGATTGATTTAATCTCATTGCATGTTGATTTTATTAAATGGGTTTTTATGAGGTTTGATCATACAAGTGATTAGGAAAAGTAAGGTTGTGTTAGATTGATTTATTGATGTTGGTATAGGTCTAGGATGTAAGGAAAAGTGTTGGAATGATGATTGTTAAGGTTTTGAAAGGGGTGTTTTTAGGACAGCAGGTCTAGAGGGTGTTTTCGTGGTTTTAAGTCTAATTCCAGGTTGAGATGGTAGGATATAGTTGTAGTGGTCGTCGAGACGCTCGTTTCGGTATAAGGTAGAGCTTCTAACTCAAAACGAGTCAAAAGTTATGATATTTTAAAGTTTGAGGCGTACCGGGTGATGAAAATCACAAGGTACGGGTTTTTGTCAAAATATAGGTCGAATGTCGAGGATTGTAACTAGAGTTCTAAAAATGTGTGGAAGTTGTTCTTTGGTCCTAAACCTGTACAAAAGAGTATATTTTCAAGTTTAGGAGTTGGCGTTTCAAGTTGAGTTGACTAAATAAGTCAAAGTCGAGTTGCACTTGGAAGGTGCAAATTTGTCCAAACTTTTAAGGTATAGAGATGTGTTGAGCAGAAGGTCTTAGAAGTGAAAACTTTTTATGAAATTTGGTATGGGGTTTCTACAGATTATAAGTGATTTTTACAAATTTTCTCAGATTTTTAGGAGTGGTTTAAGTGGGGTAATACAGCCCGTACATTCGGTATGTACCGGCAGAATTGTAAAATGAGTAATAGTTTTAATAAAGTATAAAACTTGACGTGTCTAGTAAATATCACTTGTATGGATTTTTGGCGTGAGTTTATATGAACCTTGAGTGTTCTTAATTATTTACATACAGTACTTGAAGGTACTTGAATGTGTTAATTCATTACGTGTTTATTCGTTAGGTGTTGTATTTGATTTCCCGGGGCATCCTCATCGTCGGTGATCGATTTCGTTTACGCCATAGTTACTAATACTAACACTACTACTTAAGGTGAGTCTATAGCCTCGCTCTTTACTTATTTCAAATGTTTTTACCCGCGAGGGGGATACATGCTATTTAAATGAAAATGAACATAAGTCATGAATGATTGTTGGACCCGAATGTTGCCTCGAAATTGTGTTGAGTACCTAGTTGCAAAAGGCCCTAATTTCATGAACTATTAACTATTGTCTTGCCCTTGTGTGGGTTGGAAATAGCCGCTTATACAATTTGTAGTACTACGGGGCTAACGACCCAATGCTAGCCGAGAAGCTGTACGTTGAGTAAGTTCTGCGGTAGATTATCTTGTATGAGAGATAAGGTATAATTGCAACTAATGCCTTAGTAGGGGCACTGGTTTCATCTGAATCACGCCGGTAATTATTACGCGGGTGATTGAGTTAACGGTTTAGTGTCATGAGCTTAAACACAATTGTCATATCCTTGAATAATAGATTGTATGGCCACAATGCTATTGAATGATCATGATTGGTTTTTAACACTTATGTTCAACTGATGATTTGATAAACCTATAGATTCGCTCAACTTTTGTGTTGACGATTTTAAGCATGTGTTTCAGGTAATCAAGGTTGATAGCAGTGGAGCATGCGAGGATGGAAGTTGTTGTGGCTTGGCGGTCTACTTTGCTTTTCCTCCCTTTTTGCACTTAAATACTTTATATTATATCATGTGAACGAAAATTGTATTTTGGGTTGAGATTCAGTGGGGACCAAAACGCAAACTCTGTTTTATATTATTTTTGGGGTTTGGAAAACAGTAGACTTTGTTGTTTTAAACAATCTTTAATTTATGTTTAAATTTCTACGTCTCTTTGAGTCGTTCGAAATAGCTTGTGTGTGATGATAACTGTATAGCACCCAAATGTTGTAGTTCCGCTGCGCATAGCATTTTGTGGGGGTGTTATAATTTATATCTTGACGAGTCCGAATGGACCAATCATGATTGCCCTGTAGCTAACCTCGATAGTCAAGAGACGTCCCTTTGGGATGAGGAGAGTAGATCATCGATCAATAAAGATTTTGTGAAACCATATAACTATGCTTATGAAAACAGTCTTTATGGTCTTTTCACTCCACAAAAACAGAAGTCTCGTGAGGAATTATTTTTAGAATGCAAACAAAAAAGAATTCAATGGAAAAAAGCTTTTGCCACTAAGAGGAAAACTAATGTTTTTAAATATATTAACTATTTGCCTCTAGATGCTTCTAAAAGCAAAAGTAGAAAAATACTTGGTTTTCTTAAACACCACATTAATAATGTTCAATCAATTGTTGAAAGCGATTGGGAGAAACGTCAAAAGGATAAGTGGAAAACCGAGATTCCTCACGATATAACTGTGCTTGTGAAAGAACTTTTAATACCAAATACAAAGATAATAAAAGAACATGTTCTTGAGTTTGAAAATTTAATTCAGTCTGAAATGTTTGATGATTTGAAATATGTTGAGTCTCTTGAAAAAGAAATTGATGACCTTCAAAATGACAAATTAGAATTTTCAAACGAATATGATCTACTCTTAGAAGAATGTCTCTCCAAAGATATTTTGTGTGTTACTCTTCAATCTTGTGCTGATATCGATGAATATTCTGATGTTGCATGCAAATATCTTGATAAAATCAAAGAGTGTGAGCGTCTTGAACTTGAGCTTTCGAAACATAAAGAAAATGTTGATAAAAAGGCTTTTGAGTTACTTCAACACAAAACTGATTTCCTTCAAAAACATTGTCATTCTCTTGAACTTGCTTTGCAAAAAGACGTTGGTAGTTTTCCACATGATAATAAATTGCAAGAAAAACTTTCCCAAACGTTTCGAGAAATGAACGAACAGAATTTGGAAATTAAAGGGTTGAAAGCTCAGTTACAAGACAGGGACAGAGCGATAGCAGAGTTGCAGAAACTCGTTGCTAAGATGGGTGGGAAGATTGTGGAACCTAGTATTAAGAAACCTGTTGTAAGACAACCCAATGCTCAAAAAGTGACTAGACCCTCTGTCTTGGGAAAACCATCTGTTTTCTCTAATTCTGCATTTGCAAAACCTGCGTTTGCCCCCAAGACGGATGGGAAGGATAGGTTACCACAAAACACTCCCAAAACACATATTCGATCACAAAGCATTAAGAACATAAATGTGGTTAAACTAGGGATGTATAGATTGGCCACAAAACCCACACAAAACAAAGAAAGTCAATCACCTCAGACTTCTAGAAACACTAATAGACGTGTGTCTTTTACTACAGGAGTAGTCCCCACTGCTAGTGTTAGCCGGCCCCAGCTTAAGAGCACTCGCATGAATGAAAAGGTCTGGCAAAACAAAAGTCAAGGGAAGATGAAGGAAGTAGAAGACCACCCTAGGATTTTCAATGTTTCTAAGAATAAAACGTTTGTAATCGCGTGTAATGACGATTTGAATGATTCGACTTTGAATGCTATGAAAGTTAAATTTGTTTGTGTGAAATGTGGAAAGTGTGCTAATGCTAATCATGCTATGTGTGTTTCGAATAATGTCAAAGGCGTAGAAATTAGAACTAAGAAGCAAACTGTGATGCCTATTAGTGCTAGAAAACCCAAACGCAAAGTAAACCATTCTGGTGCAACCCCCCCTAAGAAAAGTATTGCATCAGACTCCACCACTAAGAACCCTAGAAGCAGAATTAGGGAATTATATGAGTCTGCTAGCAAGCCTTGGAAATGGTGGTTTGCTAATCAATGTCCTCCAGGATATAAATGGATGCCTAAGGTTAGGACAGAAAATGTGACTACGAGCGTTAGTGTGCCTCTAAGTGATGAAACTAGGGAAACTAATGAATCGGAAATCACAACTAACATGGAATCCAATTTAGCAAATGCTCCATCGTGTTCTAATTCTTCTGCAGGTGATCGAAGTAATTCTCTTCATAATGGACTCCGGATGCACGAAGCACATGACGGGGAATCTCAAGATTCTAATTAACTTCGTGGAGAAGTTCCTGGGTACGGTCCGATTCGGAAATGATCAATTTGCACCGATCCTAGGATATGGAGACTTGGTTCAGGGGAATATCACTATCAAAAGGGTTTACTACGTCGAAGGGCTCAATCATAATCTTTTCTCGGTTGGTCAATTCTGTGATGCGGATTTGGAGGTTGCTTTTAGAAAGAAGACATGTTTTGTTCGTGATTATGATGGGAATGACTTACTTACCGGAACACGGGGTACTGATCTCTACACTATTTCACTACAAGACTCCACATCTTCAACTCCAATCTGTTTCATGGCTAAAGCTTCAACGACTCAAGCTTGGTTATGGCATCAACGTTTATCTCATCTTAACTTTGACACCATAAACTTGCTTTCCAAGAAAGATATTGTGCGAGGCCTTCCTAACTTGAAATTCATCAAAGATCATCTTTGTTCTTCTTGTGAGCTTTGTAAAGCTAAACGGAGTAGTTTCAAGACAAAGACTACACCGAGCTCTAAAGGACGGTTAGATATTCTTCATATAGATTTGTGTGGTCCCATGCGTGTTCAAAGTATCAATGGGAAGAAATACGTTATGGTAATTGTCGATGACTACTCAAGGTACACCTGGACTCACTTCTTGAGGTCCAAGGATGAAACACCCGATGTTCTCATCAGCTTCCTTAAAGTGATACAACGTGGTCTTCAAGCTCAAGTTAAAGTGGTTCGTACTGACAGAGGTACAGAATTTTTGAATTCAAAACTGAGAAATTATTTTGAAGCCGAAGGAATTGAACATGAAACATCTATTGCTCAAACACCCGAACAAAACGGCGTTGTTGAAAGACGAAACCGTACTTTAGTTGAGGCTGCTCGAACATTATTATCCGCTTCAAAACTTCTACTATACTTTTGGGCCGAAGCCGTGTCAACCGCATGCTACACACAAAACCACTCCTTAGTTATCCCAAGACACGAAAAGACACCATATCACATAATTAATGATCGCAAACCTTCACTCAAACACCTTCATGTTTTTGGATGTAAGTGTTACATTATTCGAGATGGTGAAAATCTGGACAAGATGAAAGAGAAAGGTGATGCATGCATTTTAGTGGGATATGCAACTCAGTCTAAGGGATACAGAGTATACAACAAGAGAAAAAAATTGATAGTCGAGACTATTCATATCAGATTTGATGAATTACAAGAGATGGCACTTGAACAAAGCAGTTTAAGTCCCGATCCACAACGAAACACGACTTCCGTTCACAACCGTACGGAACTCGGAACTCAAGACCACATCAATGAACCGTCAAGTTCAAAGCTGGTTCCTGAACATGTTCCTAGAGCAGATATGACAGTGGACACGACACTTGAAGAGTTGGAAATGTTATATGAACCAATGTATGATGAATATCTCACGGGGGAGAAACAAGTTGCATCGAAGTCTTCCGCTGTCACTCATGATACGAATGATGATACCGATCATCATCAACAAATGGATACAACTTCATCTACTTCAACACGGGTTGTTGCAGATTTACCTCCTCAGAATATCACATTAACAATCGATCCTACAACATCCACAACTACTGTCATTGCTCCAGAGAACACACATCAAGCAGACGATGCATTATCTGACGAAGACGAATTTATCAACCCATTCAGTACACCGGTACACGAAACTAGAGAGTCTTCTACTCTCCATGTTGATCCGTTAAATATGCATACGTTCTATCAACGACATCCTTCAACACATCATTAGACCCGAGATCATCCTTTGGTTCACGTAATTGGAAACCCTTCACAGCCCGTTCGTACAAGACGACAACTAGCCACCGATGGCGATGTTTGTATGTTCGCACTCGCCGTGAGTAAGGCTGAACCGAAAAACATCAAAGAAGCCATGGCTGATCATGCTTGGATTGAATCGATGACGGATGAACTTCAACAATTTGAAAGACTTAAAGTCTGGGAACTTGTTGACAGACCATACGATGTGACTCCATTAATTCTTCGTTGGATCTGGAAAAAAAAGATGGATAAAGAGAATACGATCATCAAAATCAAAGCTAGGCTAGTGGCTAAGGGGTATGGCCAGAAAGAGGGAATTGATTTTGATGAATCATTTGCACCAGTTGCTCGCATGGAAGCGGTCATGATTTTCCTTGCTTATGTTGCACATAAGGGATTCACTGTCTATCAAATGGACGTAAAGACGGCGTTTCTTAACGGTCCTTTGAAGGAAGAAGTCTATGTCACGCAGCCGGAAGGATTCATCAATCCTCATTATCCTGACAAGGTGTATCGTCTCCACAAGGCACTATATGGACTCAAGCAAGCTCCAAGGGCGTGGTACGATGAACTCTCAAAATTTCTGGTATCCAAAGGTTTCTCAAAAGGTTCCATTGATCTAACTTTGTTCACTTATCAATATGGGGATGACATTTTGCTTGTGCAAATTTATGTTGATGACATTATTTTCGGGTCTACAAACCCAAAACTTTCAAAATGGTTTGAAAAAGTAATGCACAGCAAATTTGAAATGTCAATGATGGGCGAACTAAAATTCTTTCTAGGAATTCAAGTTCACCAATCCCCAAGTGGTATCTTTATAAACCAAGCTAAGTATTGTCAAGAGATAATCAAAAAGCATGGTATGACTTCATGTGACCCCGTTGGGACACCATTATCAACCATATCCCTAGATGCTGACTTGGAGGGATTACCCATAGATCAAACGAGATATCATTCCATGATCGGTTCCCTCATGTACTTGACAGCAAGCAGACCAGATATTCATCATGCTACATGCTATTGTGCACGATATCAAGCACGACCCACTGAAAATCACCTCAAGGAGGTTAAACGGATCTTTCGGTACCTTAAGAATACCATTCATTTGGGACTCTGGTATCCGAGGGAAACCGGTTTCTTTCCAACGGCCTATTCAGATTCTGATCATGCAGGGTGTCTTGATATACGTAAAAGTACTTCTGGTGGTGCACAATTTATAGGACAAGATAAGCTTGTGGGATGGTCTTCCAAGAAGCAGGATTGCACGTCACTTTCATCAGCCGAAGCGGAGTATGTGTCTCTATCTGCGTGTTGTGCTCAAGTTCTTTGGATGAGAACACAACTCACGGATTATGGCTTCCACTTTGATAAAGTACCTATGTACTGTGACTCAAAGTCTGCCATAGCCATCTCCTGCAACCCAGTACAGCATTCCCGCATGAAACACATCGATGTCAGATACCACTTCATAAAGGAACAAGTTGAAAGAGGTATCGTTGAATTATACTTTGTTGGAACGGATTACCAATTAGCCGACTTGTTTACGAAAGCTCTGTCGAAAGATAGGTTTGAGTACCTCGTTAGGCAAATTGGTATGAGATGTTTGACTTCAGCAGACCTGGAGATTCTAGCAAAGGTTCCTGCTTGATTTATCTATCAAACATCAACTTGTAAATATCTTTGAAAAAGCAAAATACAAAAATATAAAACACATAAAAGCAAAACACAAAATTAAAAATCTTTCAAAATCCAAAAATATTCTTCTCGACATGTCTGTCAGTATCGATAATATGGACGTGCCTAGAAATGTCGCTCAATAACGACACGGGTGTGTACATAAAGCTCGAATGAAAGTTGTAAATATTTTTCAAAACATGTCATTTCTTCTTTTAATAAAGGAAATTGTCTATTTTGGACAAATATTTCCAAACAACGGGTAGAGCAATCTATCACGGGTTGAGCTTGTCACAAAACATTCAACGTTTTGAGCTCAACACAATGGCTTGTAATCACTTTCAGATTGCAACCCGGAACTATATTCACGGGGGAGTGTACGATTTCGTGCTCTTACCCTCAGCAAAAGAAGAGAAATCTTCTTACACTTGAGTGGATTCGTCAAGACATTCAAAGTCTATGAACTCAAGTTTATGCTTTAGAAAAACCTTTCGACAAAAAGAATTGATTTTTCAAAAAGCGTTGAACACAATTTTTTCAAGAATTTTTCAATGAAATTCAAAATCTTTCAAAAATTGTGTGTTCAACAACTCCCATCCTCAAAAAGCGAAATGTGGATCATATCCCCACAATGACAATTCAATTGGATCAATTTTTGAGGGGGAGCATTTTAACTTCATGCAAAAGATTAACACATCTTTCTCCCGGAGATTTCAAGACTACTTTTTCAAAATATATTTTAATCAAATTTGGTATCTTTAATATCAAAAGATTTTATATATTAGAGATAGGGGGAGAAAATGTGATTAAAAGGTGATCTAATATAAGACTAAAGCACTTTAACTCTTACCTACATGTGCGAAACACTTTCGATTATCGATGCACATGTGAAGGGGGAGCATTTCTGAAACGACAAAACTAGCAAGGTGTTAAATGTTTTTCAAACACTTTGTTAGAATTTAAAGTGGTTTTCATGGTTACGATCAAATACCCACAACATCTTTAATTCACGACGTTATTGGTGTCAAAAGGGTGGTTAGGTTTAAGTCCTATGATCCAACCAGAACTGGAGGGATCTTCCCAGGGACAATCCAATAGATTATTAGAAGTCCTTAGGAAAGATGGAGTAGAATGTGAACGTAGCAGAATGCCGACTAAGTACTGATGCTAGCACTGGAACAATCACAACAAGGTGCTAGTAATGATGTCTTGGTAAGCCTTGAAGGGGTTGAAGAATGAAAAAGAAATGTAAGGATAAAGGGTCTAAAGAAAGAAGCCCTCCATACAACTTAGGCAGAAACCGGGTCAACTCATCATGAAGACAAACTCATCATGGACCCAGTGATGTATGCACAACCCTTTCCTAGCTACTCAGGCTTCTCTCAAAAGAAGTTTGTTTTATTGTCACGGAGAACAACATGACTACTATTGACTTTCTCACTTCGAGATAGTTGATATTGAATAGGTGGCATCTGCTCCAGCCTCCGACCACTAAAAGTGCACAAATCGAGTCTAGAGCCAAGAGATCAATCAAATCTCGTTAGGAAACACGGATGAAGATCAAGAGAGTCCTACGCTATATCCTTGTGATATTGCTAGAATACTCAGAGTGATACTACTTATAATCACAATGATGAGTGGAAATCCTTCCAATGTTAACATCAAACAGCACTGCGGTAGGTCATATGCAAGATTCTTTATGAATTGAACATGTGTAAAACTGAAAAGCAACAGTGGTTTGATTCTGAATTGATTCAAACTCGTTTTAGGTTTCTACGCAATATCTTTATGGTCTTGCCAGAACATTCAGAGTGATATTCATTAATATTCACAGTGACGAATGGAAATCCTTCTAGCGTCAACCTCAAACAGCGCTACGGTAGGTGACTTGTGAGATTCTTATGAATCAAACTTGTGTCAACTGGAAAGCAACAATGGTAAGATTCGTTAAGAATCAAACTTGTTCCAGGAATTTGAATTGACGACTTTAATCAAGCGGATATCTATCCAATTGATTCACTCTTTATGTTCGTAGTCTTGCTTTGAGACGGTTGAGTAAAGAGAACGGCTAGTACAGCCGCGAAACCCTGTCAAGGAGATTCTTAATTGAATCTACCTGATCACAGGTACGATATTTAATATCGTATAATGGTCTTCACTGACCGGAGGTAAAACGCTACCGATTTAGGACGAATGTCAAAGCCATTCAGTCCGTGTCTATGTTTTGTCTCGAGAAGGTGGCGTCACGGTGTACACAGCAAAGTCAATGATTCAGAAACCACATACTCATGCCTAAAGACATATTCAACAATTAATAGTGTGAGCATGTGGATGAAGACACAAGATCGCAAGATGGCAAAGACAAGTCAAGGATGATTTGAAGATCTCAAGCTTAAAGACAAAGTCGAAAGACAACGACAAAGGCTCAAAGATCACAGCATGAAGGAACAAGGCTACGATTACACGTTCAAGACTCATTTATGGCGAGATTAGTAATCTCTACAAATTTCCTAAATGACCAAGGTTTATGACCTCTCATTGGGGGAGATTGTTAGCCTCAAAATATTGAGCCAAACAAGAATGCTCGGTCATATGTTTATTATGTATCGTATTTTAGAACGTTGTAATAGGTAGTATATTAGTCGTGTTATACGGGCTTAACTTTAGGCTAAAGTTCATTAATAAGTAACTAAAGCCCAAAAGGAAAGCCCGGCCCAAACCATATAGTCCATAAAGAAGCCCGCATGTGGGTGGACTATATATACTACCCTCCTAGCATGTTAGGAGGGTTGGTGATTCATTTTTTCTCTTAATCTAATAGTTCACAAATTCACACACTTCTCTCTCTTTTCTCTCTCTAGTTTCTCTCTCTAAAATTCATCTCATTTCTACCTTTCTTTCTTCATTAATAGTATTGAATCATCACATATTAGGGACAACAGAAGAAACCTCCACTTCTGGTGCCAAGTTATTGAGATCACCAACAAAGTCAGCATCATATAAAGCAGTGTTGAAAATCCCATCTACCGGTTGTTTATGAATATCATCCAGCTTGGTAGAAGCCTTCTTTTGATGGTTCCCCAAATCAGTAGGACTGGAGAAACGAGTATTGGAAGCAGACTCACTAGCCGGAGTACCAGTAGGTGATAAGCTAGCACTAGGAGCAGAAGCTGGAGTACCAGGAGCAGCTTTGTCAGTAGGCTCGACCAAGGGAAACTCAAAACCACCTTGAGCAGCTGCTTTAGTAGCTTCTTGTTGTTGTTTGAGTAGAATGTCAAGAGCTACTTGGGAATCCTATACTTCCAATAGAGTTGCATCACTAGGAGGAGTAGGAGAGACAGTGGTGGAGTAGGATGGAACCACAAAAATGTCATCCTCATCATCTGAATCAGAAAAATTAGAAGGAACACCAGTACTAGAAGTTGCAAACACTTGTGGTCCTGCATCATGGTTAGTTTTGAAACGAAAATATCCTAACGAATCACTAAGATAGTCAAGATCAAAATACCATTCAGGACCCTTGCCTTGGATGTTTGACTTCTCTTCAAAATACCTGAGATTAATAGTTTCAATGATCCGCTTGGCTTGGAGATTATAGACACGATAAGCCCGAGAGTGAGCTGAATATCCCACAATGTATCCTTCATCTGCCTTGCCATCAAACTTCCCCAAATAATCACTAGTATTCAGAATGGTGACTGGACACCCAAACGGCTTCAAATGAGCAATATTAGGAACCTTGCCCGTGAGCAGCTCATAAGGAGTCTTCTTGTGAGGATTGGTAATAGAAACCCTATTCAAAACATAACTTGCAGTATTAACAGTTTCTGTCCAGAACATGGTTGGAAGCTTGGAATCAGCAAGCATAGTTCTTGTTGCTTCTATTAGTGTCCTATTCTTTCGTTCTGCCACGCCATTCTGTTGAGGAGTCCTCGCTGCACTATAATCTCTTTTGATGCCCTTACCATTACAAAGAGCGATGAGGTCTTTATTTTTAAACTCGGTTCCATTGTCGCAACGAATACCTTTAACTTTCTTGGACAACTGGTTCTCTATCAGGGTAAGAAAATCTCTAAGAATTGAGTAGGTCTCACTCTTGGCAGCCATGAAGAACACCCACATAAACCTGCTATATCCATCAGTTACCACCAGACAGAATTTCTTGTGGTCAATGCTTCTAATGGAAGTAGGACCAAATAAATCCATGTGTAGTAGCTGCAATGGTTCAGTTATAAGACTAAGACCAGTAATGGCCTTGAAGGATGCTTTGTGTTGTTTGCCTTTGCTGCAGGCAATACAATTTATATCATTTCTAAACGTCTTGGGAGGTAATCCAGAGACCAAATTCAGATTTGCAAGTTTGTGAATGGTCTTGAAGTTCACATGCCCCATCCTTCGGTGCCATTTAGTAGCTTCATCTTCTGAGGCTTTAGCAACTAGACATGCTAGTTGACCAGTAGGGTTGACTTCATTCAACTTGATGCTATAGAGATTGTGTCTTCTAGGGATTCTGAGTAGAACTTGTGAGTCATCCGAAAGCTAAAAGTCTTTGGAAAGCACAAGTGCATCAGTATCGGTGAAGAGAACAAACTGCTTCTTGTCACAAATCTTAGAGACCGATATCAAGTTGAAGTGCTGAAGTGCTTCCACATAGTAGACCTGCTCAAAATTTAGATTGGGAGTCTTTATCGTTCCTTTGCCAGTGATTCTGCCTTCACCCCCACCAAAATAGACCTTGCCTCCATGAAATGGTACAAAGTTAGAGAGAAGACTTTTATTGCCAGTCATGCTCCTAGAGCAACCACTATCAACAATGCCTAGACTAGGATCCTGGTATGGAGTAACCTACAACAACAAGATAATAACAATGCCAAAGTTAGTGTCTTAAGGGGACCCAAACCTTTTCAGGTTTGAGCCTGCCTTGTGGATCTTTAGAAGAGTGCCAAGAAGATTGATGAGATCAATCGTTGTTCCTTGGTTGCTAATGCATCATTTGGGTATTATTATTTGACCAAGAACAACCTGCTGAGGGCTTAACAGCAGTTCCCAAATTTCCCAAACCAAAATACGTGTGGTCCAAATTATGTGGATAAATTGGATTAAAATTTTGAAAATAATTACTGGTGGTTTGGAATCCAATATTTCTCCAATAATCAGAAGCTAAAGGAGAGGACACTCGAGAAGAAGTAAACGTTGGAGCACTAGGATTAAGTCTTCTAGAAGCATATGAGGCAGCTCCTGGTGGACCAGGAGCAGGAAAAGCATGATTAACAGAAGCATGTGTATCATAATAATCACAATCTTTAATTAAATGAAAGGCACTGCCACAAACAAAACATGTTTTGAAAGACCTTTTATTAGAATGAGATTGTTTCATACTGCCTACTTTATTACACACAATTCTAGGAGAAACATTCTTCCTAGGACTCAATAAACTAGGACCAGACACACTTGACATAACAACAACTCTTTCTTCACACTTCCTAGCACCAGTAGCAGCATGTTCATTCAAGTTGGAACTTGTAGGTCTTGACTCTTCACTTGAACCACTAGATGCAGAGTCACCGGCTTTGTCACTGAAAGTACATGAGACAAAGTCATTAGTATTAGTAGAACTTGTTGGGGACTCAAGCATCTGTGATCCATCCAAGTCATTATGCCATGAAGTGGGCATAAAAGTTCCAGTAAGAGGAGGAGGGACAGCATGCATTTCTGCTGCTGGTTTAAACCTATTGTAACTAGGTTTGCCCTCATCCTCTTTGTCGGCATCAAAGACACTTGAAAAAGATAAATCAAATACATCTTCTGAATCAATATATTTTTCAAATCCTAAGCCTCTTTTAGTTCTGCCAGACATGCTACTATCAATTAATTTTGAAAGATTTTTAGGTGCCTTTTGCCATTTTTCAAATCTTAGCATTGTAGCATCTAATTTTGCTTGCATCTCCTCTTTTTCTTTGATACTAGCATCTCTTACTGTTTCTGTATATTTAAGCATATTTGTCGTGTTTTCTAAATCAATGCTTAGTATCCTGATTTTATCCTCATACGCACGTTGTGTATCTTGTAACCACCTCTTTTGTTGTTCCAATGTGTTTAATGAAGCCTTATAGGCTTGAACCTCTAAAAAATACTTATCATTTTGATCATTTACTTCATTAAATTGGGACAACAATTCTGAGTATTTATCATGACAACCAAGAGGACAATGTTGTACCTGAGGTGAGATGCCCATAAGAGCAAACTCATCTGCTTCTTCTGCATCAGAGAGATTCCCAGCAATCATTGCAAACACGTCAGTCGAGGACTCAACTGATTCCAGAGTAGAAGCCTGATGATCATTCCAGTTGACCATAGAGTCAACAGACACCAATGCCTTCTTGTCATCTTTTATCTCCTGAACCTTGAAAGCGGAGTACCTGCTCTTCTCCTGATCATTCTTGCTAGGGCACTCCCTTGCAAAGTGACCTTGTTGCTGGCAGTTATAGCATCGAACCTTGCTTCTATCGAATCTTGCTGGCTCCCGAGGGTTGTAATTAAATTTCCTTCCTGCTTTCTTCTCAAACTTGTGAACCCTAAGAGTAAGCATGGCCATCTGCCATTTAAGATCCATCTCATCCAGGTCAAGTTTATCAACCTGTTTGAAGTCATCAAAAGCAAGTTGTTGTTCAGCATTAACATCAGCCACAAAAGAATGAAGAACTGCTTCTACCATACTACCAGACTTGGTAGTAGGATCAGGAGCAGAAGTATGCTGAACAGTATGCTGAGAGGAGACAGTATTGCTTGGGCTACTTGCATATGACATGGGACTAGATGCCATAGAACTCACAAAGGCAGAATTAGCAGGAGTAGGAAAAGAGTCACTCGAAAATCCTCTCACATGAGGTTCGAAAGTTCTGAGCCTTTGAAACAGATCATCAAAGTTGAGATAGTCAAGCCCACCTTTGGCTTTGAGAGAGATCACCACCTGATTCCATGAGTAGGGTAAGGCTTTAAGAAACCTTGCATTAATGTCACCATCATCAGGCTTTGACCGAAGTTGATTCAATTGGCTCAATATCTTCTGGAACCTATCATACCCTTGATGTAGACCTTCAGTTTCTGAGATTTTGAATTCTGTGAATTCATCTCTCAGCATGGATCTTCGCATTTTCTTTGACTCCTCATTCCCGCCAAACGTTGCTTTTATGCCATTCCAGATCTCTCTGGCATCATCCAAATGGTAGAAGTCACCCATGTGATCTTCAGGAAGAGATTGAAGCAAAATCGTTTTTGCTTTGACCTCCTTCTGAATAGCTATGATTTCTTCATGAGATTTAGGGTCAAGAAGGGTAATATTACCATTCTTGTCTCTTCTAGTAAGCTTCCTGCTGTTCCCATTTAGAATGATCTTCCAAAGATCTTGATCAGTATTGGTGATCCACCATTCCATCTTCATTGCCCAGTTTTCATATTCACCCTTTTTCAGAAGAGGGAATTTACCATTCGTGTTTGAGACCGTAGCAAGGATCTGCTGAGGTTGCACGATTTTAGGAGTGCTGTCTTCTCCTGTTTGAGTAGAAGTTGAGGCAGACATGATAAAAAAAATGTCAGTAATAAGAAAACTTGATTCTTCTTGTATAGAGACCCTCCCAGGCTCTGATACCACTTGTTGGGTCTACTAGATGTAGATCTTGCAGCCTGTCAGGACCGGTGAATGACTTCTGTAATCACAAGTCAAATCACAAAGAGATTCTATACACAATATGAATGTAAAATATAAATATAATCAAGGAAAACAGAATAACTATAAAGACTTGATCCTTTCTAAGGATTTCTAATATTTATAATGACTAGAACTATGTTTTGTGAAGGTGTGTATAACCCTTCTGCCTAAGGTTCCTTTTATACTACAAGGAAACCCTAATACAGCATTAAAGAAAACGTGTAAAACTGATATGCATATCCTTTCCTAACATATCTCATGCATATCCTAACAGAATATTAAGTAAATAATAAAGTTTGACTTCGACTAGGACCAGGAGCAGGACTTGCTCCTACTACTACTAGGACTAGGAGGAACTACATACCTCCTAGTCTACCTATTACATTTAACTATTACAATGGTCCTAACAATTTTGTGTGTGGATAGGGTTTTTTTCTTTTGCGATTAATGAGGGTCGATAACTTTCTGCATATTTTGTGATTGAATGAATTTGATTCTGAATTATATATGAAAGGCTGTTAGGAAAAAAATTGTTTGCATCTCTAAGCTCACGAATTCAAGGTGGAATGAGAAAAAATCGATAATTATATAGCCGACTTTTTTTAAGCAACTACTATGTCTGGTTTTTATGGGGTCCGATTAACTTTAGTGGGCTCGAGAATTTGTAAGCATAAGCCCATGTGCTGACTGGGATTAGTTCCCTGATAGATGACGTGGCAAATCCCTCCTCTTATATATATATATATTAAGATATGTATGTATATATATGTATATATATATATATATATATATATATATATATGTATATATATATATATATGTATATATATATGTATATATATATGTATATATATATGTATATATATATATATGTATATATATATATATATATATATATATATATATATATATATATATATATATATATATATATATATATATATATATATATATATATATATATATATATATATATATATATATATATATATATATATATATATATATATATATATATATATATATATATATATATATATATATATATATATATATATATATATATATATATATATATATATATATATATATTATAGGTATAATTATGACTTGAAACCATAGTTTTAATCCAAGTCATATCCCAGTCATATCTTTTAACCAATAGGATTTGAGTATTTGCTAGAAAATCTCACTTTTTTCCTTTTTAACTCATTTTGGGCGGGCCACAGTTTTTGAAAACGTGTTTTGTTTCAAAATCGCGTTTTGAAAACGCAGTTCTGAAAACTGCGTTTCTAATGACTGGGCCCAGCCGGGTCTGGACCCCGGTCTGTGGAATTTCAAAAAAATTGTTAAAAATAATGTTGTTGAGAAGGTTTGAACCCTGGTCTGTGAATTCACATTCAAGATTCACATACAACCAGCTTTACCAAATAGGCTAACCAATTGTTTTTGTTTTCATTTTAAAAACTTTATTAATATCTTCTATAAATAATAAGATATTTATTTAGATATACATGTTTTAGAAAAATTTTAAGATAATAACAATAATATCTTTTTTATTAATAAAATCAAAAAAACATGTATCCTCATTCTTCTAAAACCCTAATGATCGTCTTTTTTTTTCTTTTAAGAATCGAAGATTTGATCAATCAAGAAAACTATGAATTTTCTAAGCCACATGTATTCATCATGAACCTTAATATAATCGTTTGGTACCTATGTATTTGCTTGAAACAGTATATAATCGTTTCATATTAAGATTTATGTGGCACAAAAGGAAACAAACCCTAGATTGAAATGACTTACTATAATGTTTAATTATTTTCAGATACCGTTGGGCGGATATTGCCCAATTAGGTTCTACAAATGTATGAACCTTGCTATATTATATATCGGTACAATTACATTTGTTGAATTGCATATTATATTGTTCTCTAATTCATCGTAATTAGAGAGCATCATTTGATCCAATATGATGATGTTTGGCATGAGTTGTGTAGGATGGCTGATTAGAGAAATCTTACTGCAGATTGCCATGAGGCCTTGGAAGCCTCTTACATTTGCAGAAATCACTTCTCAATCAGGAGAGAAGGTGAAAAAAAATCTTCCATTTGGGTTACCTGGTAACCCAATTAGCTGCTTAGTGTGTTTTAACCTCTTTGTCATTCCATCAATTCGTAATCTTTCTGGATGGGTGAAATCACAATGAATTTGTGTTTAGCAATTGGATCCTTTGATTCGTTTGTTGATTATTATTTTGTTACTCCTTTTATGTTTAAATATGTAATAGGGTTATGCAATTTTAATCCTTAAATATAGGTGGACAATCATAAAGATTAAGAATAAAAAAACATGCTCCTAATGAGTTTATTGTATTTGCAGAAAGTTTGAAGGCTAATGAATCAAGCGTTGCAACACCAGAGATAATCTTAACCAGGTTATGGTTCGTATGATCAAATAAAATTGATTTCTTATCATCAGCACTGAATATGATTCGTGGATATTATTGTGAATAGGACATGCACAGCCCAATGTATCGACTGTTTGGAGTAAAATGTATTCATTTAAAGGATCATCATATCTAGGACATGTCTTGCTATAGCATGTTATCATATTTGAAGACATGAGAAAGGTAAATTTTATCAAAAACAAATTGTCACACTGAAATTATCTCTCATAGTTATGCTTTGATAATTTTTTATAGGCTGAACGTGATAGGTCAAACGCTCAATCTCCCCACGAACCTTGTATAATGATTCTACAATAAGTTCACGTATTTTTTCTTTTATAGGATCCTTACAATAAACAAGAGAAGTCAGTTTTGATGGGCCAACACTGTTTGTTTTGGTTTTATTTATTTGCTTATTTTCTTTTATAGTATTATCTTTCTACCACAATTATTTTGAATGCACAAAACCACAATTATTTTCTCTTTTCTGAATCAATACTTATTTGGCAGATGTTGGCAGGCTTTGCAACAGGTGCATCATTCAGCACTGAATATAGATGAGGATGAAAAGAAAGCAATGCATAATCATAAGAGATGACTATTTGTACAAGTACTTTTTCGGTTGTGGTATATCCTTTATAAAGTCATATTTTTCCGAACATTGGACCATGGAAACATTAACTTCTCCAATCGTGTTTTAATGGATTTTGATTGTTTAACATTATAAACGTACTTTAAAACACCCATATTCTAACATCACCGCAATGCAAATTTAATAAGATTGGGTCCATCAAAAGCGTCATTGCTGAGATAGCTTATAACACAGCTCCTTGTCAAGTGGGTCCACCACATTGTAAGGGCAGTAGCACACATCGTCGTAATCTAAAAAGTGTGTCTCAGAGGACAGGTAGGACTTTTAGTATAGGAAGAAGTCCACACTTCGTTACATATATTTCTTTGTCTGTTTGTTGTGTTATTGGCAGGTGTAAAATGTATCGAACTTACTTATTCACAAAATTAAAGGGTGTTTTGTATTGCGTTTACAACCTTACCTTATGAGTTTTTTAGCTGTTTGTTAGAGTACTGTTCTGATTTTGTACTAAGTAGTAACATGAATTTCTTTAGGCTAATAGAATGCCCATTCTGCGGTCATATTTGGTTTTGCTTTTTTGATATTTTGGTTAGCCGAATCATGAAATCCCCTGCTTCGAGGTGCACCAAGTTACAGATTATCATCTTATTTATAACCCAGTATATTAATAAAAAAACTGTTTCACCGTTCCCTATATCTTACAATCAGATATAAATTCCATAGATTTCTCTTAGCTGTGGTAAGAGGTCCTCACGTATTGGATCTTAGTACTGACGTGGCCGTAGTTTATCTAAAGCTTGGCGAGGTGAGACAAACTGGGTGGTTGTTAACTGTGATGTGCTGAAACCAGTTCAACCTAACTCTATCTCAGAAATCGGTATGACTTAATACATTATGTTACTTCTTACGTTTTTTAATTCTGTTTTGCAATACCTATATTTTAGGATCATCTTTGTCCTTTTAACTGTCATTTTGACATTTGAAAAACATTTTGATATTTTGAAATTTTAAAATGGACACTCATTTGGGACAAACCAAAATTGAAAGATGAACATTTATATTTGAACGGAGGGAGTATATGCACTATGATAGATATGAAAAGATTTGCATCCTGTAGGTCATAGTAAACTACTAAGTACTTACAGATGCAGATTAGAAACAAGATATCGTTATCGTAGAACAATTGGCGATAAGACGTAAGTTTATTACTTTAAGGTAGTGATAAATAGAATATGTAATATCTTATGCACCTGTTGACTGGTACTCTCTGGTAAAAGTAAAGTGGAGCAGGTACTTCTAGAGGGAAGAAGCGTGACATCCATTTTCCAAGGTATTAAAATCTTTATTCACCATTGTCTTGTAGATAAGCTGCACGTTCGAGATACAAAAGTTAGCTAATATGCATTATGGAACCCGCTTTTCTTACGTACACTCGCCAGGTAGAAAAATAGCTTTTTAGTAAATGTGAGAATACTAAAAAAAAGTTTTATTCCATGAACTAGCCTACAAATTGCAGGTTGTGGCCGTATTAGTAACCTGTACGATCATAAACGTTAAAAACTTAAAATCTATTGTCGCTCATCATTATGAGTATAAAAATATATACGGTCACTTTATATTAACAATATGAACTGAACTTTTTGGTAATAACCTTTTTATAAGCGTTTCTTAACTTTCCTTGCCTTTGACTTCTTTTTCTGACAGATTAAAGAGCATCCTAGATGAAATTTTAGTGGGTATTATTTGGACAACCTGATAGTTATAGCATGTTAGATTGGGGTAGCACATATGCCACGAACACCGGTGATTACAAGTTATTGTTGTTGTCTTTGTATAAAGTCGTCATATTAGCGTCCAGTAGTTTAATAATCATGTATTGTTGTACTACATAATGAATAACAACTCAACTAGCGGGTGTATATTCATAATTACCGGCTTATAAGCTCCAAACCAAGGTCAGTAATTAAGGATTTTTGTCATTTTCTCATTAGCGATTGGTTAGGGCTGCTGCAATAGTAAACTTTTAAGAAATTACTTAAAACAGTCGAAAGTAATTTGCTTCATGTTTCTACATGGTTAATTTTCATCATGAATAGTCGACTTACGTATCTGATGGTCACACAAATGTTGTCTTATATACTACAAGGTTATCTGATTCAGGTATACACATATGACATCAACCCGTTTGACCCATTACGTTTATAACCAGTTTAAGCTAATTGAATTGGTCTGGTATCAATAAGATTCAAACTACTGTCGCCTAAAAAGAACACTTGAGTATGGAATATTAGTTGATGTAAGATGCAAACTATGATTTGTTGTTATACTGAAACTGCGAACACTTTGCCGTCACACTATTGCTGATACATTTTTTTCTGTCACACATTTGAAAAGCTGGTAGTAACTAAGGTACAAGTATCGTCAGTGTGCTTGTGCACTCGCCTCTTCTAGATATTGTTAACTATAGGTATTCAGTTAAACACTTTGAAATTGCTTTCTGCCGATGTTCTCTGTAAATACATTGCAATATGAGTATACTACTTTGGATAATAGGGATTATATCATTGTAGCTACCAAAATTTGTTATGATGGAAATGTAAAATAACTGAACATGTGTTGATGCACTTCACAACAGGTACTGACGTAGTAATCTTTGCAGGAACCCCGTCGCATGACATAATAGACGTAGTACACCCATTGTCACAGTCATGGCAACACATAAAACTGAAACAGCAGGCTCAAAAGCATGAGGAAAAACCCATGTCAGCAAAAAGGTCTATGCCATCATAAGTTTCATCTGAAGAAAGGAAGGAAAAAGGAGATTAGAAACCTAGAACTAGAGATGGCATTGTCCAAACTTTTGCAAACAGACAGGCTGCCTGAAATGTAACTATAAGAATCTTTTGTAAGCAATTAGCAAGCCTATTACTACTAATGCATGTTAATACAATGCTACCATAAATTAAGTTAAGATCGTTTGCTTACAACCCACGGCGAAGCACGGTGTTTATCACTTGTTGCTCTTTGTTGGCAAGTATAGCCATGACTTTATTATTACAACAAGTCCATAGAAGCTTCACGTCCATGTTTGACTGACAGCCTAAAAGTGCAAATAAATGTGCAATAATGTGGAACTCTAGCTTTAGTTCTGTGAGTTTTAAAGTTATATAACAAAATAAATTAATATGGGTTCAGATCACAAAGCCAAATATATTATTCATATTTTAAAATTTTAAAATATTAAAAATTATTTAAATTCGAATTAAATTTAAAACTTTTAAAGTTTTTTAAACAAAAATTTAACGTTACTTAAGCGTAAATTATAACTAAAATATACTAAAAGTTAAACTAAAAGAACAATAAATTTAAAACGTCGAAACAATAAACCTTCCGAAACAACAAAAGAAACGACCCCGCCCGTTGGGCGGGTTACGACGCTAGTATATATATATATATATATATATATATATATATATATATATATATATATATATATATATATATATATATATATATATATATATATATATATATTTATATATATATATATATATATACATATATATATATATATATATATATACATATATATATATATATATATATATATATATATATATATATATATATATATATATATATATATATATATATATATATATATATATATATATATATTTATATATATATATATATATATATATATACATACATATATATATATATATATATATATATATATATATATATATATATATATATATATATATATATATATATATATATATATATATATATATATATATATATATATATATATATATATATATATATATATATATATATATGTATATATATATATCTCTATATTATATATAGGTATAATTATGACTTGATACCACACCTCTAATCCATGTCATATGTGACATGGCACCTCTTAGCCAGTAGTATTTGAGAAATCCCTAAAAGATCTCAATTTTCCACGTTTTTTATGGTTTGAAATCGCAGTGTTGTGAAAATTACGTTTTGGAAACGCAGATCTCAAAATCGCGTTTGAAACTCAGTTTTGATAAAGAATTTCGAAAATTATGCAAAAAAATGTCAAGTGCAAGATTTGACCTTGTGTCCTATGGTTAACAAATATCCAGGTTTACCACTAAGCCAAGCTACTTTCCATGATTTTCTATCCAAAACAAAAATAATAAATTCTTAAAAAAAACAATGCTACATTCATACACATCAGGATATACTCTATCCAAACATACACATATTACGACTTATTAATCAAGAAAACCATATACCTCAAAACCAACATACGTAATAAAAGGTACACCTCTTTGAAACTATTTTTTTTAGGTTAATCATCTTTGTTGAAGAAAAAATATGCTTCTATCTTAAATTTCATCGATCTATTTTTTAAAACTGATTTTATTAACATTGCATATATTGCTTATACCATGTTGATAGTTCTTTTGCTTTGTTTTGTTTTGCAGGAAAATGTTTTTTTCTTAAAACCCTAATAATAAATTTTTAGATTTTTTGTATTTACGTATTTGTGTTGTCTTTTTTAGGTTAATGTGAATATTGGCTGCTGCTATGGAGAATCAGTGATGTTCATGTGACATCAATTAGGCGACCACACTTTCTTTTTTTATTGTAACCATAGAATAAAAACAATCCCTGCTTGCAAAGATCAACAACTCTAAATCTTAAAAGCGACTCTAAATATATAAAAAACTATTTATCAGTCTCTTGATTTATAAGTTTATGTTTAACCAAGGTTTTGGTTGTTGCAGTTCAAGAACCTGCTTGCAATTGCTGCTGGAGTGTGATCTTACGATAACGATTTGCAACATGAAGCAACCACTCAGTTCCAAAAGCGGTTGTCAATAGGTACACCGTGATCTTTTTAATCTTTCTTTAATGGGCTGTTCTTTATCGTTAATGTTTTATAATTATTGTATGTTTAACTGTCAGCGCGTTCTCTTAAAGACTCCTCATTTAAACATGAACTTTGCATAGAGAAATCATAGAGCGAAAGTTTCTTGCTCCATTCACGGTGCAAGAACACGACGAACATTTCCCTGCTGATATTTTTCAAATTTTTATGTCTATAAACCGAGTGAAGTCGTGCGAAGTTTCCCATTTGACAATAAAAATCCCAGAAGGTACCCTTACTTTTACAACACAATTCTTATTGGACCTTTGGTGTGTATGATGGAGTATCCGGGCAATGAAGGGATACGATGCACAAACTATTGGTAGAGTTGGGCTGTCCGGGAAACCCCAACTAATGTTTCTTTTTCTTCTTCATATATAATTTTTTATTTTACAGGTTTGCATATGTTGCACATGTTATTATAGGGTTATAAAAAGTTGTTCATGAAGACTCCAATACTGTAGAAGCTTCTCATGTTTTAATTCAGATAGTCTGACGTAGTGATATTACTCTTTCTTTAACTACTGTAATGTTTTTCCTACATTCTTGAAGTAAACCAAATTTATATGACTGTTACTATAACAAATACATCAAATTCTTTGGTCATTGCAGTTGCTCAGTCAAAGTAAGTCTTGCCTAGGATCGTGTCAAGTACACACATGTTCACTCAAATTTATGGGGCAGTGAATACCACAAAGGCGCCTCTTGCTTTGTCATTAGTTTTCCTATTGAATTCAAACTCGGTGTCTTCTTTCACTGAATTTCGTGTTACTAAAACATATAATTTTTATACATGTCCAAAATTGATTCTAATTTTTTATAGAAAGCACATCAGAACCAGCTAAGCTCTCTATATATTTAATAGTCACACTGTTTTTCCTAAGTCAATCTATAGTTACTCAGTAAAGATAATATATTGAATTTTACGCAGCTATGACTGTATATCTTGGCAGAAATTCTTCAACCATGTTCCTGGACAAAATTTGCGCCTCCATGCCCTCATTTGTATGCTCCTATAACCGTCTTTGGTGGGAACCCATCTTCTTTGTCGTATGTTGGCCTGAGGATCAACATTCCCTCGCTTGCAATTTCAGGTTTGTTTGTTTCTGACCCTCTGTTTGTTGCTTCACGTGTACCTTCTTTAAACTATCTTATGTTATGTAACAAAAATTCTTTTTGCAGGGAAACCACATATTACCCATGGAATGCTATCTGACCTGGAAGTTCACATGTTAGAAACTGATTCTACCTTCGTTCTTGCAAGTTGTTTCCCGATGTTACGTGAGAAAACTAAGGTCAGAAAAGGTTTAGGTCGTATTATTCATCCACGCCCCACAATATCCCTTCAGGCAACCACACTTTATTCACTAGACTATTTTCCCGAATTGGGTGATCTAAGATCTTTTTCACCATACGTTGGACTACACATTAATTATCCGTCTTCTGCACTTTCAAATGGTATATTTAACTTTCTATCACTCTTGCCTTTTGAAGGTTTATGTTTTGTAAAGTAGTTTAATATCACTCACACTTAAAACGCATTTGCTGCAGGAAAAGTGACTATTGGTCGCAGACTTATTTCTCGGCTCGATGACTAGGGTCTAGAGAAGTTGTTGGAACAAATAATTAGAAGGGTCCAAGTTAAGTTGAACTTAAATCGTATGATGTTTGGAGTGAATGTTGCACACTTACACATTATGCTCAAGTATTTTGGGAAATGGTTGTGTTCAATAAACAGTTAAGTATGGAGTTATGTCTGAATATGTTAGTAACACAGAGTCTGCAAATTCAAAGGGAATATGCACTTGGCTTGATCTTACTGTTTTTATTATCATACGACTATTAGGGTGCGTCAATTGTTATGTTTTTTGATATTTTTGTTAGCAATCTATTTTTTTGCGCAGATGACTTATTGATGTTTAGGTTTTTTAAAATAATAAGTAAATAAATTTTGGAAATTCTGTCGGATCTTCAGGTTTGTGGTCATTGTGTACAACAAGAATGCTACCAAACTTTGGAAATGGCTGCTTCCATGGATACACAGGCTGCTGTTATGGATTATTTGTGAACTTCTGATAGGATTTTGAGCCTTGTAGCATGAGGGTCAATATCATCACTCATTTCTGAACTTATCACTGCTTCATATCGTTGTTTTTATACGTTTCTTTATTTTCCCTCATTCACTCAACTCTCAGACTTGATCGTATAAATAGGATTTTGTGTTAAATTGATCATTCAGACAAGGATATAATTGTTCCTACAGGTAATCAATTATGCAACAAACTTCTTGACATAGCTTGTGTTTTGTTGTTAGTTTGGTTAGCTTTGATCTAATTTTTGTTCTTACTTTACAGGTAATGCAGACCCAAAATGACCCTTTAACCCAAACCGCCATGCTGAGAGGAAATGCATTTCTATCTGGTTGAGGAGCAGGTGAAGGTCTCTGACCCGCGAGAAGTAATGCCCTATCTTTACTTCTAAGTATTTTGTTATATATAAAAAAGCCGTGGGAAATAACCGGGCCATGCTAAAGCCCAAAATACAAATCTGCAGTCTCACTAGCAACTGACTACCGTCCATTTTGCCCAGCCATTAAACCAGTACACGTTATTGTACCTACTTCAGATCCTGATAACGTCTTTGATATCAAGTACTTTAACCGCGATTAGAGATGTAACTGTCCCCCTATTCGTAGGTATCGTTTTAAGAAAGATGACGTTGTGAAACAGGTGAAGGAGTGTCGGTTTGATGTTAAGAATTGTCCGCCTGTTTATTTGACTAAATCGATTGAAGAGGATTATAATGCTTGTGGTGGTGGCTATGTTAAGTGATCATCAGGTTAGGTTACTTTTTTTATTCGTTGATTTGTTTTAATATTAAATTGTTAGATAATATGCGCTAGAGATAGGATGCTTAGGAAAGTTGTTAGAGGCCGTCTTTAAGGACATTAGATACATAGGCCATTTGGTCTATCATTTTAATTTTCTGTTAAGATCAATAGTTTGAAGTAGATTGTCTATGTCTATCTTTTGATTCACACTAGTATCTGGAAATGGGTCGGTAGAATTTTGAAGATACCATGTATGTATTGTGAATGTAGGTGTGGTGGGTGATATTAGCAGTGACATAGAAGATATGGTGTTGTCATTTTTGTTAGGGTCACGACCCAGCTTCATAAAGACCTGTTAAGCAATCAATTGCATTGATCAGTTAAGCCACCTATATTTTTTTTGCTTTGGCGATATTGCACAGAAAACTCAAGATACCTGATGTATGTAATGACAATGCTGCAAACTGTAGTAAAGTTATCCTCTTAAACCTCAGGGACTGATAAAAAAAATATAGAGCACACCAACCTTTTTAGGAATGGTATATTAGAGGCATCTTCAGGGATTTTCCAAGTTTTTAAGAACTCTCCTAAAAGTCAACTGCTGTTAATTCCCTAAGCATATCGTTAATCATTTCAAAAAATGTTAAAACATCAATGAGACACTTATAAAAATAGTTGCAACTTGGTTTCATTTCTTTTTCTTATTTCAGTATCATATTTAAATTGCAATAGGTTTGAAGGCCGATGGTTCTGAGTAGATGGCACAAATCACTTCTCACGTTTTGCATATGTAATAGCGTAGGTAGTGAATCCCTCGTGCTTACCATCACCTTTCCAGATGTTGATTAATTGGTTCGCCCTCACATTTGTCAGCCCATTGGTGTAAGTCTCTTCATTTATATATCCATGTATCTATCTATCCTTATGAAAAGACTAAAACTGAGAACTGAAAAGGTGGGGCTTATTAGTGGAAGCGAGCTTCGAGATAAGAACAAATCAAGTGAAAATAATATACGCGGATTGGCTTCTTTAAATGGCTTAAACTTCTTTTTTTTACCATAAAAGGTTGTGAGTTTTGTGTCTTAGAAAAGATAATACCGACTTCAAACCATACTAACAAAATACTCACCACAAGTAAACATTATTAATAAAATTAAACATTTTCCTGACCATAATTAAAGATTATCGTGGAGAAACAATATTACTTTAAATTACCTAAACATATCATCAATTATAAACAAATTATTTTTAATAGAAATAATTTTAGCATTTTTTTGTATGCTATACCTGAAAATGGTTAGTAGTAGAACTAATTAAATTTTACTTGTCTTATCATTACCTAGATCACCTAAAGAAACAATACATATTTTCTCATGTAGTATTTATTTCCTGGACAGGCGGTGATGAGGAAGATGAGTAAGAAGATGCTGAAGGAAGTGATGACGAGGAAGATGATAGCCGTTTCAGATAAGTTAAACAAATACATGTTTTCCATGTACCTCCAAAATGTAATACGGAGTAATGTATTAAACATGTACACTTCTTAAATAAGTCAAATGATTTTGTTATATTGATTTCCTCACTTCGGTATTTAAGTAGTTGGTTCCAAGACATGTATATGCATACGAAGGTAAGACTATTACAAAGGTTAATAGGAGTGAGAGTACATAATTAAAAAAAATCATTTGTAAAAGGTTTCCAACTTTGTAAGAGATTCAAATTATATAATCTTACTACTCATATGGGATGAGAGTACATGATTAATTTTTTTTAACAATAAGTACTACCTTTCAGACATTTTCTGCACATCAACGTACAAGAATTCACAGGTCCACTAAACATAATGAACTAATTCCACTAGTCCTAATCTTGATCTGCACATCAACGTACAAGTAAAACGAGGGTGTTTGGATTACTTATGTTTTTGTATTGTACTGTTTATGTATTTAACTATAAATATGCGAGTTGACATCTGACTTCATATTATTTAAAGGTTTCTAGGTACCTTTTTGTACCCTCTCTTGACCATTCAGCTAACAAGGGTAAGTTGTAGGCGCACGAGGCTTAAACAGTGTATAATCTTTAAGAACATTCATAAGATGAACTTATAGCTCAATAAAGAAAAAGTACAACAACATTAGCAGCCCTCCAATGAAGGCTTACAGCTGTTGTTCACTGATGCGTGTTTTTTATTTTAAATGGTTTTAATCGATTTGTCTATTCTTCTTTTTGTTGCCAGTGAATGCATTAAAGGTGATAGGAAGTAAGATGAGTACAAAGTTGGATTTTAAAGAAGACCCATCCAAACACAACACCAACTCTAAGAAACTAAAGCAGTCGCAAAAGAGACACAAAAGTTTTTTCAAACAAAAGTGCTCTTCAACAATAATTGTCTTAGTTTAATCATCTCTTTTAGGCCAACTTCACTTTTAGACGCACTCTTGTCACAAATCTTTAGGGTTGCTTAATTGGAAAGAGTTGATAATGGCATATCTTTAACTCTAAAGATTGTTGAACGTCTTAAGTTAGTGAAATGGATATTCCCTATATTTCATTAAAAGCATGTACGCGTTAGTTAGAAAAAGTTTAAGCAACAAGAATGCGTAAGGCAATAAAACAAAGAGAAATTGATGGATGCAAGACTACTAGCTCACCTATACTTGACCACTTGACTCGGTTATCAAAGTGCAATCATACTTTTTTTTAACGGCGAAAAGTGAAATCATACTTGCTTGTTGTCTTTCTTCTAATCTTTGACCCATTATCACTAAGTACATACGCCACTTTGACCCATTTTGAATTAAATGTGTAAAATTTCCCTTTTACATTGAAACAATTAACACAATCATGAAACATTTATCTTTTTTGTGCGAAAAATATTTAAATTTCTGACTAAATATGCTTATTCCAAAGATCCATTCCATTCTTTCATCTTATGCACCAGTCATTTCAGCTAAGAAGGCGTACCATGAGCAATTCTCTATTGCTGAGAATACCAACAGTTCATTTGAGCCATCCTCTATGATGGCCAAGTGTGACTCTCGCCATGGAAAATACATGGCTTGCTGTCTCATGTATCGTGGTGATGTTGTCCCCAAGGACGTGAAGCTGCTGTTGCTACCATCAAGACCAAGAGGACCATCCAGTTTTCGACTGGTGCCCTACTGGTTATGGAGGAAGGTGTATTTTCTAAAGCTCGTGAGAATCTTGTTGTTTTGGGGAAGGATTATTGGGAGGTCAGTGTCAAGGGTGCTGAAGATGATGGTGATGAAGGAGATGAGTACTAGAAAAATATCGAAGTGTGATTGTGTTTGGATTATTGTTTTCGTGTATGGATTGTCATGGATGATTGCAGTGTTACCTATATGAAATAAATACTTATAATATTTGGTGTTTACCTAAAATCACTTATGTGATGTGTTGTTTATGTGCTTGCAATGAAACTAAATTTATCCTAAAAAAAGAAATCTGATGCAACTTTTCATGGATGGATGACGTAGTCTGATTGATTAAAGGCGAAGAACCTTTTTTCACTTCATAAATTCCCTAAACGAATGTTTATCAACTTATGGTCTACAAACAGAAGCACAAAGGGACATATCCTGAAGCTACAAATGCAATGCAGAAACCCGAGGAATTTTTTTAACTTGAGTACTAAACAAGAAAAAAAACTAAAATTAAGAAATTTCTAATATTAAGAACAACAAATGAAGTTCTCATTTGAAAATTCTCATATAATTAGTGTCATTTTGTATATCAATTATATCATGTTTTCAGTATATCTTCAAATGTATATAAGTAATAGACATTTTGGATTCTTTAATCCTAAGTTACAGAATACTATACTTTTAGGCACACGATTAGGGATGAACTTGAAGATGAAGACATATAAATTATTACATATTGTCTCGAATTGAACAACCATTAAGAATAAGAATTATGTTTGTTGAATAAGAGCAACCAGTAAGAATAAGATTTCGGTTTAAGGTTTCCGTTGTTACTATTCCTAATAGATCGATATCAGGTCTAGTATTAAACACGTAATAGATCAAAAGCTACACCCTCTACATGGGTGCCCAGAACCCACACCCGGCACCTCTACCAACACTACATGCCCAATATTAAACACGTAATAGATCAAAAGCTTCAAATCTTTTCACATCCAAATCTGTCTCATGAGTTTGTACTTGTAACGATACATACCAGTCAACAACTATCCAACATGCGAAAATGTACAACAGAAAAAAAGAAGAAGTAAAAGGGCGTCTACAAAAATAACCGTTACTATAGGCGTCTAGGTGTTAGTGATGTTCATAATTTTAATCCTCAAAATTAAACTTGACTTTTTTTTGCTCATATAATAGCGAATACAATCTATGGTTTACTTCACCGTCCCATTCAGACTTATTAGACCGGACAAAGTCATTCTCTATAACATTCTTTCCTTGGGATTTTATGGATGATACTTAAAAAGTTTTTATGATCAAAGGAGGATAGAGTTGTGTCCAACTTTCTTTTGAAAATAACTTATTATAGGGGTCACAGACTCACGGGTCACCTAAAATACCATTTGCTGACCAAATATAGGCTATATAGCAAATTAAATAATAATAAAAATATAGTGTGCAAATTTATTGTTGCCATAGACAAATATGACAATTGATCTAATAGTGTAACTTTTCATTAAATGATTCTTTTTTCAAAGAGAACATTACTCCCTCTGTCCTAAAAGCATCTCTAATGGAGAAAAGCTTTTCATTAACTTTTCATTAATTTTCAATAAATGCCATTAAGTTTTTCATAAATATCATCTTATAAAAAGTCATTTATACAAATGCTCTCCATTGCACAAAAGCTTTTCAAAAGCTTTTCAAACATATTTATATAAACTACCTTTATGCATTTTTTTAACAGATTATACTTTTACAAAATAACCTAGATTGTGAATATATCAATAGCATAGTTGTTCATTGGTAATGGCTTGTGTAATTTGCATGAATGATGCTTTCTGTGTACATACACATCCAATGAAGCCATCAACCATGTTGTCCTATATTGTATATACACATGAATAAACCAAAAAAGCAACTAGAAAAAAGCAGTTGGTAACTTGGTTTTGGTATAAAGGGATAAAATATATTGAATTGAGGGGTATAATATGAAAACTCAACAAAGTAGACAATTAATGAAAAAAGCTTAAACCTTTTTGTATGAACCACTTTTTATATACAAAGTCTTTCTCTAAAAAGCTATTTGTAAACCTTTTGACACAAAGCAAAAAGTCTTTCAAAGACTTTTTTAAATAGTAAAAAGTTGTTTGTAAACCCATCCATTGGAGATGCTCTAATCCACTATTGACTTTCAAAGTCAAACGCTCTTATCTTTGACTTTAAATTATTTTGTTTGTGATATATAATACTTGATACAAATTATAAGAATGGATTGAGTTTTAAATATATTTTCATTAGTACAACTTTCATCAAGTATTATATAACAAAAACAAAACAATTTAAGGTCAAAGTTTACATAAAATAACTTTGAAAGTAAAAAGTGGACATTTAATTAGAGACGGAGGGAGTATATAGGATAGTAAGTATACTGCTCCCTCCGTCCCATATTAATAGTCCACCGATAAAAAACACGTAGTTTAATAAAAACATCACTATTTCAACTTTCTCTCTCTTACTTTTACATAATGTTAACCAATTAATTTACAACTTTTTTATTGTTTGTAATAATACCCTTATGTGGAGATGATATGATAAACTTAATTTACATTTATTATCTATTTTTTGACTGAACTATTAATTTTGGACGTTCAAAAATAGTAACCTGAACTATTAATATGGGACTGAGAGAGTATATAATTTTAGTAATATAAAAAACTCTTACAATTTGACAACCTTTGCTAATATGTCCTTAAAAAATCTTCGTATAATATATAATTTTTTAACACAAGCATTTAATAAAACAAAAAAATGTAAAAAGTAATTACAAATCGTGCTCGTCTATCGCCATTTAATTTTTCAAATTGTTCTGAATGTTGTTTTGTGTAGAAGTTTTACTTAAACTTTTTTGTATTTTTTTAAAATTATATTTTTCAAACTTTTCAAAATTTCGAATTTTTTGAATTTTTAAGTTCGAATATTCTGAATTTTTTTAGATTCGATTGAATATTTAAATTTTTTAAGAACTATCTATTATTAACATAAATGTAATAATCATACAATATTTATAAGCGTAAACAATAACTAAAATATACTAAAAGATAAATTAAAAAACAGTAAACTGAAAACGCACAAACCATAAACCCTCAGAAACAACAAAAGAAACGACCCCGCCCATTGGGCGGGTTACGACGCTAGTACATATATATATATATACATATATATATATATACATATATATATATATACTAGCGGCATAACCCGCCCAACGGGCGGGTTCGTTTCGTAGATCTTTTTTAAAAGTACGTTTGTGTGTCCGCTATATCTTTTGTTTTTTAGAACTTGTTATTATTAAAAGGAAACTAAAAGGTAAATAATTTTATATATTATTAGGCCTTGTTGTACCTAATGAAACGTTTTTTCGGTTCCATATGAATTTTAAATGTGAACACTAAACAATATGCTTAACGGGTCTAAAATTGTCCCAATATATATTTTTAGTGGGTTGTAAATTATGTTTTAGTCAATAACCAAACCTTGACTTGTTAATTCATTTTCGAGGATAGATGCATTACCGATCACGTAGTACTACTTTATTTTATCTGTGTATATAATATTTTTTTAAATAATTGTTGTAACACTTACTTGTTATATCAATGGTATTCTTATGTGTGATGTACATACATGACAACTGTTATTAGAAGTTTATATGCGTGTTACAAAACAGCCAATAAATATAACACTTGAAACATTAGTTGAAACTTGAAAGGGCTTTGTGAATTAGCTAACCACTTTTATAACATTAAAACATTTAACTAAGTATGAAATTTAGCTTGATTATCAATTTAGTAATATACTTATATAATAAAATGGAAAAAAAGCATTTTCAAAATCATGCGTACGTCTTCTTCTTCATATCACACTTGTTTTACAAACATGACTTCATAACCTCATTTTACAAACTAAAAATCTTGTACTCCAATATTATGATATTTCAAGTAAACATTGTGTTTTACATCAACACTAAACGAAAGATAACTGGAACACTAAAGCAAACACTAACACCAGAATCTATGGGACACGGTCGAACCCTATACCCAACGAATCACGAACAGCTAATGGCTGTAGAAAATAATAGTTTTGCTTGAACATGAATGAATTTTCTCATCTATTACAATAATGAACTATATACTAAAATTATCTTGCTTTATTATGTTAAGCAAGTTTCCACCCTTCCAAACACTCTTTTTAGTGAATCGACCCGTTCTAGCCTTCTCCCTCATATGATATGAAAATGGAAATTTGATCAGCAACAAACGGTTTGGATTCTTCTTGTTGCTTTAAAAGTAAAGTACCATTAGTATGTTTAGAAGCACCCTCTCCAGGTCTTTTTGTTCTCGTTTCTTGATTAGTTTGTAGGATGAATAGATCATTGCTGCAATAAAAGTGATCCCACTCTTTTGCAAAAACCTGAATGAAGACCAATAAAATGGGAATTCTCAAATTAAATAGACATTTCAAAGTGATTTAGGCAATATAAAATCTGCTTAGCTAGGCTAGCTGTGCATTCTATAAAGCTTCCATTATACAAATTCTAACAATTTTCCTGGAACATAGATAAATAGCTAACATAAGTCCAGTGCATCTACATGATTTTCTTGCACAAAATACCAGCCTAACTTTTCATTTGTCCATCTTTAAACAATATTTTACAGATGCGACTTACTAAAAGGTGAGAATATGTCCTGCTTGGGTCAGTTTGTAACAAAAACAATTCTTAGAACTCGGCTTCAACAACCCTTCAAATACTGACCATTAACTGATAACAAATGCGTATCCAGTTGGTTCTACTTTGTTTGATGGTTTCGATCTAACTTTTAAGTTTTTACTTTGTTGGTTTATTGTCGGATTTCTTAGTTACACGGTTCAATGGTTCTTGATCTCAGACAGTAGCATCTTTTCGGTTTTAGTTAGTGTTTATAAGTTTTGAATATTCTATTTTCTAGAGCCCATTTGCAGACACATCTACATTAGTTAGTTGTTTTAATCCAATATTTATGTACCTTTGGTAATGGGCAAGAAGCAGGCAACCAGTACTCGCCATGACCCAATCCGTTTTCTGTCCTCCATGTGCTCTTTCTTTTTAAAACACCGGTATCTTCTTCAACCCAAGATGCTTACTGGTTGTATAACGTCGAAGTCCCAGCTTTGTCATCGGAAACCAAATCCATTCACACCATCAATTTTCTTCAAAAACTAATAACCTCCTGAAAATAAATAACCTACAATCATTTTCTTTGCGATACCAACTTTTTATTAAAATAATATCATTTTTGCATCTATATTCTGATTTAAAACATGTTCTGTTTGTTTAACTCGCTGGTTAATTTCTCCTCCTTTTTGTTATATGATGATTGTTCTAAGCCTGGTCAAGCTCCATGTCCAGGTGGTGCTAGTGGTCCTCCCACCTGTTCGCTCTTATGGTTGTATGCTCCCTCTGTTGTTCTGTTTTTTTAATTACAAAAAAGTATAAAAATGTGCAGATATATCTTGGTAAAACTTTATACAAATGTGAGTTGATGCACCCTTGATTTGAGCCCACGTCAAAGAGTTCGTATTTTCTCCCCAAATTGTTGTATGCCTTTTTGGTAATCGACCATGACGCCTTTCAATGCATCTCTATAAGCAGCCTCTAGTCATGCAAACACGCTGCAAACAACCATGTAAAGGATGTCTACTGTAGCAGGTTAGTTCTGTTACGCGTTCTGATCTTGAGACCTACAAAAGTAAAGAAATGTAGTGTGTCGCCTTTGATGTAACAAAAATTAACTAATCTGCTTTTTCCAAACAAAACTTTCTTACTATTACTTTTCGATGTAAACTTAAAATGAGCTTGGGTCGTTCATAAAGGCACATTATGATTTGAATAGTGTCATAAAAATGCTTTACATTGCAAATATTTTACGTTTCTTTAATAAAGGAGTCATAAGGTGATTATGATCACGAAGGCAGTAAGGTTGTGAGACTGTTAGGTTGTGAAGATGGTGAAGTCTTGAGAAAGTTCAGGTTGTGATTATGGTTCAGGTTATGAAATGATTCAGGTTGGCAGTAACTTGTTCCAACCATCTTCTCTCGTTAAAAGGGAGTTCATATACTGGATCTGGTTGACAAATTATACTAACCAACACCTAAAAAGGTCACAAACAGAGTTTATGTCGGATAACAAAGCAACTAATTCATAGTGCGGAACAGTCGCAAATATCAAATGCACATTAGAAGAAATAAGGTGATCCCGACGAAAGCATAAACATGGTAAAATCGCGAAACATAGTAAAATGAGTTAGAATCAAACCCATGATATGCATTAATATTTTTATCTTGTATCCTGAAAGGGATCCTCGGAGGCACGTCTTATATCGTCCCTCCTTATTAACCACTACATATAAGATAATAATATAATTTAAGAAGATTGTTATACTATATAAACACTTTATCATGTGGTACTTTAGTACCTTTTTCCAAAAATTCCCAGGAAGGTATATGAGTTAGCACAAGCTAAGAAGTAACCATACAACATAGGCCCATTTATGGGTTTTTTCAAGAAACTACAAGTATTTTCTAATAAAAACATTACAATTATACCTCAGCTTTGTCAATGGTATCTTTATTTAACAAAACAAACGCCATCTAGTTATCACCCGACCATAATCCTTGTAACATTTATAAGCGAAATATCAGTAATGTGATCATTACATAATTCTGATGTCCATGAAACTATAGGTAACACAATACACACCATAAATTGTGTTTCACAATAAGACTTGATGACTGATATATCAGGTACCATAAATTTCTTAAAGAACACAAATTTAATACAAAAACTTATATTACCTTCTCTTGCGAACCAGATCAAATGTCTGCATCAAGCCACATTTATCATATGACCCATTTTTTGATATCAATAACTGATATCCTAGTTGGTATAACCTACAAATCAGTAACATTGAAGGTGAGATAACCTCTTACTTATGATATTGCCATAAAAAATAAGTGAGGTCAACAACCAGGCATACGTCAAGGAATATGAATCTTATGGCCTCTTTTACATGAATATGAATCTTATGGCCTCTTTTACATGCTTCGTTAGTGTTTTCAAATTGAAATTACTTCTACTTTGGTTTTGGTGATATATTTACCTTCTTTCCAAATAATTTCCTCGGCTACAAGAACTATTAAACTGACGAAATTTCGGAGCCACTTAAAACAACCTGCTGTCATAGAAATACAATAGGGTAAATTGTTGTATAACAACGGTAACTCAGCTACTGTAGCATGCTAGTGCTAATACAATCACCCTTGAAGTGCCTTGCTAGTTTTCTAAAGATGTTCTCTCCAGCTTTTTTCTTTATTGTATACCCTAAGCAGCTCGTCCTTCATGTAAAGGTATCACATTGCTATCTAAATCATTCTGAAATAGACGGTAATGTCTAAGTATATTCAGAACTGAGTGCAAAGCCGCCATGGGCTTTTGATGTTTATCAAAGAAAAGCAAACTTAGATAATTTCACATATTGAAATATTTAACTCATAGTATCTGACCACCATGACTTGATACCAATAATATCCGCAGTGTTCCATTCATAATCCCTAACCCCTGCTTTCTTTGAAACATAAAGCCTACCAAAACTATGGAAAAAGAACAGCTTGGCTACCTGGTAATAGTTTCCTCCATATGTAACGTGATCCGGGTAAACATCAACACCGGGGCCCTGAAATTTTGGTGCAAAACAATTATTTCCATATTAAATAAGCATACAAAGACTAACATAACCTAAATAGACTGATTTTAAAAGTGTGTTATTTCATATACCACTTGAGTAGCCTTTCTATTCATATTTTTTACTTTTAAAGGAAATGTAAATGCCGAAGGAAATCTTTTAAAAAGATTGGAATAGAATGAAGACAGACCACACGTTTGTATTTCAATTATTGTTTCATTTCATGTTTGTTTCTTAGATATATCTTTGGAATTTGGGTGCCAACAATACCAGTTACCAGATCGACATAAGCAACCTTCATCAATTTTAAGTTCACTTAGTATCTCATGAGAAGAAATATCGTCTTGCACAAGGATGGGATCTCCTGATGAACCGGAAGTGGTTGTAATCACCAATAGTTAGACATATGTTGTTTTCCCAATAGCATACATGGTACTGTTAATACATGTCTAAAAATATAAAGATATATAGAACCTGCAGCCTCTGCAAAATAATTGGAAGACATCCTTGATAAATTATCGTCGACATCATCTGAGATTCAAGAAACCAACTCGCTCTGTAGTAATGATTAAATAAATAACTGTTAGGTTGTTCCATACACAACTCACTTAAAATATAATCAGATGCAAAATACATTAGTCAAGCGAAAGTTTTGACTACGATCTGCTTCATTCCTGTCAGGTGCCACTTTCTGGGAAGTGGAAGCGTTTTGGCCTTCTTGAGCACTGGATGTGCACGGATCATGAGACTTAGATTTAGATATTCTGTATATTATGGTTTGAGGAGAAAAAATTTCATAAATTTATTACTTTTATCAAAGGTGGCAATATCAGCAGAATAGAAAACTGGTGATTCTAACATGACATCCAGAACAGACCCTGTAAGTTACTTTGGTACTTTCAGAATATATAGGAATACATGGAAAACATATATATAAAAATATAAAAAAAGAGCATACTTTCCAATCTTAAATATTTCCCAAAAGAACCGCAAAGTTCCTGTTAGTTTTATGTAGATATTCGATAATTGAGAGAGGACTTGAGGTCCAAACTGCAAGTCTCCTATAAAATCGGCATTGAGACTCAAATTCAAACCACATGTGCTCCATACAAAGGTTCTTATTGGAGAAACATATAGAAAACATTTAATATAATATTACACAATACTATGATCTTTAATCATTGCTAAATGACCACTGACCTCTTGATTATTCCTTCCTTAAAATATAGTACATGGATCAACCACATCACCCACAAATTTATTTATTTTTACCCCTCTCATCGAGCACAAATCCATGCGTTATAAATTCAGAATATGGTGCTTTTCGTGCCACATACCATGAAAATATAATAAGAATAATGAAAACAGTTAATCTAAGAATGTAGATGGTCACGATACCTTTGGATGAAACCTAAGTCAATAAAGAACTTTGAAATCAACCTTGATGCTCATCGATAATTTGAATATACAAATCGTCAAGCAAACTGAGGCCATCTCTACGTTCCAAAACAACAACTTATGAAGATCCTGCAGGCTATAAGCAGGGGTTGGAATGTTAAGAATGAATTAACCTAAGACATTGACATTGCGTTTCGACCAATACTTTTTTGTTAAAATATGCGAATGTCTTTAAAATAAAGCCACTAATTTATCAGAGTCACCAAGTTCAAGTACACCTATGGGATTAAAACGTACCAGTTAACCGTCCTCCTTTACTGTCCACGTAGTATAGGCCAGGGCCCTATAGAACAAAATAAAATGCAACATATGTTAGGATAAACTCAGGCATCTCAAGCACTTTAAGCAAATAATGTGTGTACGAAAGAGCATAAAGTTGTGCAAAGTAAAATGAACCTCTACCTAACTGGCTATTACAATACAGTAATAAATCAGAGCATATATACATCAAAGGGGTTAACATTGATAAAATATAATAACTAACTAACACGTAAAGCATCAGTTTATAAGAAAATATTTAAGCTTCACCTCGTGGGAGTAGGACATAATAACTATGATTTTCTTAGAGGTGTTTAGTGTAGCTGCAACCCATTAACATATGCTTTCCTTCGTTTATCCAACCAATGATATTGCTGAGATTTTGGTTTGAAGAATTGTAGTGGCTAGCCTGTAGGTAAAAGGATCATTGTTGTAACATAATATCCTTATTTTTAAAAGAGCAGTAATTGAGAGTGTACAAATTCATATTTTGTAATTAGCTCGCCTGTCATATCCTCAGATCAGAAACGACCTGTTTCTAGGAATACTTCTAGAAACAACCTAAGGCATGCGTCTTTAAGACCATTGAGCCAAGTTGAAATATTGGAACATTTGCCAAGTCTGTAAATTTAGGCTGCCTTAAATAACCGAAAATGTACAATATCAATACGTGTAAAACAATCCATCTTGTGTGCAAATTAATGCTTCAAGTAGGCTGTTATAGAGGGGTGTTTTGCTGACCTTATTATGCTCCTTTTGAAGGAGCCTCATGTTATTTGTAGCCATGCTTTGCATATGTTCTACCTTCTGAAAGTGAAATCTGTAAAGAGAGAAGAATCAAGACACTCTTTAGGCATACTTATAATCCTACAATAAGATCAAAAAGTGTTGATATGCCTGATCTTCTCAATATTATCCAGGAGATATGAATCTATCGAGAACAACCAAAGCATGAAATTGCAGAAAACACTCACAATCAAATTAGGGCAAAAGATAAAATAATGAAATTAAATTAGAGATAAATTGAATTCGAATATGAATGTGATGAAACTTACCTGATATATCTCATCATTGTCGCCCACATCATTACCTTCAACCAGATCATGATCCTGATTTGTGAACATTTATAGCAAGGTTATGAGCAAGGTTAATTGTGGATTTTTAGTGGACACTCTCTTGACCATATACTCTCTTGACCAGACCCATCATCATTAATATCAAACAAACGAATCTTTATTGGTTCCCGTAACAAATTTTTCCAGTCTTTATTGTGTCTGGTTGGAATGGACTAACTATATCTGAAACCATTGATTGAAGTCGCATACTGACTTTTATTGATCATGGATCTTTAATAAGATCAAGTCTATCCAATTCATGTCGATATTTGATTTGACTTGATATGTTTGTTGGCGTGACAGAATGAATGAATTATTTTGATATTAGGACATATGATAAATTACTATCAACAATAATGACAGAATGAATAAATGATTTTGATATTAGGGTTTATGATAAATCATCTATAAAAAATAATGGATTTGATAAAAGTTTGTTTATGATGTTGATTTAAGTTTAGGGGTAATTGATTTAGATCTAGGGTTCTTTATGTGTGACTGTGTGGGATCTTCGACATGGAGAAAAATGGATGGTGTGTGTGTGTTTTTTCACACCGTATTTGTGAGAAAAAATGTAAAAAAATAAATTTATACCATTATTTATACCCGCGGTTACATAACGCGATTTTAAAAAAACTACGTTTTAAAAAATCATGTTCCGCCCAAAAATAAAGTAAATAAGGCAATAAATGAGATTTTTTAGCAAATTCCAAAATCCTATTGGCTAAAAGATGTGACTGGGATATGACTGGATTAAAAAGTGTGGTTTCAAGTCATAATTATACCTATATATAATATAAAGATATACATATATATATATATATATATATATATATATATATATATATATATATATATATATATATATATATATATATATATATATATATATATATATATATATATATATGTATATATATATATATATATGTATATATATATATATATATATATATATATATATATATATATATATATATATATATATATATATATATATATATATATATATATATATATATATATATATATATATATACATATATATATATATATATATATATATATATATATATATATATATATATATATATATATATATATATATATATATATATATATATATATATATACATGTATATATCTATATCTATATACATATATATATACATATATATATATATATATATATATATGTATATATATATATACATATATATCTATATACATATATATATATACATATATATATATATATATATATATATGTATATACATATATATATATATATATATATATATATATATGTATATAGATATATGTATATAGAGGGGCGTTATTGTAGTTACCACCCTTAAAATAAAAATAATAAGAACCGATCTTAACCATTAAAATATTAATAATGACACCACAAGATTATAATATGTTGAATGGCATCAATGTAATTAACTTGAAATATGTGAGTTTTTTATAATCTAATTGACGAACATAACGCATGCAGTCATGTAGCAGCATTTCCTTGTTTTTGAAAATTCTTTTTAGCTATTATTTTACAATTTACATACTACTGTAATATAAACCATATTTTTCAATATCTTAACATAATAGCATGCTTGTGGTACTTTTTTTATTGATGAAAGCATGTGAACATTTATAAGCTCACGTATACGCATATTATAAACGAAAATAATAATAATCTCCGATTTGTACCGAGACAATATATTATTTTTAGTGATGCATGTTATAAAAATAAATAACCAACTACAAGAAAACAAGTTATACGTATAATCAACTAGAAAAAAACAAGTGAAACGTAGCTGAGGAAATTCACAACGAACCTAAAAAACATTCAAGTGATACATAATCCTAAAAAATACACAACAAATTAAAAAAAATCTTAAGTGATACATATCTAAAAAAAATAAACAATCAACTAAAAAACAAATGATACATATGTGAAAAAACACTCAAGTGATACGTATGCTAAAAAATACACAACAAATTAAAAAAAATCCAACTGACACATATCTAGAAAATAAACAATCAACTAAAAAACAAATGATACGTATGCGAAAAAACACACAACTAGCTAAAAAAATCGAGTGATACATGTCCAAAATATACGCTACAAACTAAAAAAGACTCAAGTGATAAGTATAAAAAAATATACGACTAACCCAAAAATGTCTCAAGTGATACGTATCCGAAAATATATACAACCAACTAAAAAATAACCGCAACCAACAAAAAAAGAACCAAGATGATGTATACTCTAAAAAACCAACTAAAAAAATACCAAGTGATACGTTTCCAGAAATTACACGATCAACAAAAAAAAACCCAAATGCATATCCTAAAAAAGTACACAACTAATTCAAAAAACACAAATGATACGTTCAAAAATAAACAACCAAACATAAGAGACCTAAAATGCACTTAAATCAAAGCATAATAAAATATTCACCAGATATTGATGAATACAAGTACAGCCCTTTATTCTGTATCACAAGTCATATGAGATGAATACAAGTACACCACTAAAATGCACTTACATGATATTCATACAAAAATAAGAAAAGCTAATACTCTGCATCACAAGTCATATGAGATGGATAAAAATTTATCTAGAGCAAGTAGAGATTAATTCAAAATTCCATAAGACAAAACTCAATAAAAGTCTGTTTGCCCACATCATACATCCAAGTAATTAACATATATGTAATAATCTTTCACAATACAAGAGATTGGGGTAGGGTGTAGTTCCTGAATTAACACAAGGATGAACAAGTGACACACATTGGAAAATTGATACAGTCTGTACACATCAAACTCTTTATCTCAATTGTCTCCAAACTAATCGAAGATAATTTCACACTAATACTCGACTGATATGTATATAATATTCAATTGATAAGCCACTATGTATAGCAAATAGAAAGATTTAAAAATAGGTTGATAATCCAAATCCAGTGACTAAAAAAATCCTTATAATAACTAAATCAACAACCTATTCCACCTTATCTTCGTTCCATCTTTAGCATGTATAAGAAATCTTCATCTAGTAATCGCAAGGTGTCCGATTATCAATTTGTTTCACCTAGAACAACATGCTTACAAAAGATGAACGTGTCTGCTCGTCCACAATACACTTCTCTTTCATCTTAACGCCATTTTGTTCCCCATTATCGATAAGAACTATGTCGAATAGGGTCTTTATTGTAGCGGCAAATCATGGATAATGCATGATGGTTGTTCGGTGATGGTGGCAGATCTGTTAATGTCATCGGTTAAAGATCTGAAAAAGACTGATTTTCGCCATAATTTATAGGGGACGATTTTTATGGTGGTTTTATTTTTGAAGGATTTATACTCTGTAAAATGGCGTAGGGGTTGTAGATATGGGTTGCTGATCAAGACACTGAAAGTTTCAATGATTTAGAAATAGTCAAGCAAAAAGAAGAATATCTTTAATTTACGTTATCTTTTTCTTATTTATTTTATAAAGTAATAAGATGACCAAAATACCCTTAAATACATTAACATTAGTTTATATATTTTTTAAGAATTAAAAAGACACTTGGCAAAATTTAATTGGTTCCTATTGTTTTTATCTTAAGAGCGGTACTTACATGAACGCAAATCTATGTATATATATATATATATATATATATATATATATATATATATATATATATATATATATATATATATATATATATATATATATATATATATATATATATATATATATACATATATATACATATATATATATATATATATATATATATATATATATATATATATATATATATATATATATATATATATATATATATATATATATATATATATATATATATATATATATATATATATATATATATATATATATATATATATATATATATATATATATATATATATATATATATATATATATATATATATATATATATATATATATTTATATATAGATATAGATATATATATATATATAGATATAGATATATATATATATATATATATATATATATATATATATATATATACTAGCCTTTAGACCCGTCCGGTGGACGAGCTAGCTTTAAGTATATATTTTTTAATGAAAATTGAATTTATGTGTGTTTGTATTAGAAGTTTAGTATATGTAATGTTAGTTATGACATTGATATTTCAATAATGTAGCATAAAATAGACAAAAATAACGTAATTTAAGATATTTTACTTATTTAAGAATATTATGAGTTAATTGAATTTACATACGTTAACGCTATGAATAAGTTTGTTATATTAAAATTTTTAGAATTTTGTATTTAAGGCATTGTTTCACCATCCTCCGTTATATATTTTTATAGAATTTTGTATTTAAGGCATCATTTGTAATTCCTATATATATTTTTATAGAATTTTGTATTTAAGGCATCATTTATAATTCTTATTTTATTTTTGAAGCATTTTATGGAATCATTTTTATAAAATTTTGTATTTAAGGCATCGCTTCACCATCCTTCCTTATATATTTTATAATTTTGTATATAAGGCATCATTTGTAATTCCTAAATATATTTGTATAGAATTTTGTATTTAAGGCATCATTTTAATTCCTATTTTATTTTTGAAGCATTTTATGGAATCATTTTTATAGAATTTTGTATTTAAGGCATTGTTTCACCATCATTCCTTATATATTTTTATAGAATTTTTTATTTAAAGCAACATTTGTAATTCTTATATCTATTTTTATAGAATTTTTTTATTTAAGGCATCATTTGTAATTCCTATTTTATTTTTGAAGCATTTTATGGAATCATTTTTCTACAATTTTGTATTTAAGGCATTGATTCACCATCCTTTCTTATATATTTTTATAGAATTTTGTATTTAAGGCATCATTTGTAATTCCTATTTTATTTTTGAAGCATTTTATGGAATCATTTTTATAGAATTTTGTATATAAGGCATTGTTTCACCATCCTTCCTTATATGTTTTTATAAGATTTTGTATTTAAGGCATCATTTGTAATTCCTATATATAATTTTTATTAAATTTTGTATTTAAGGTATCATTTGTAATTTCTATTTTCTTTTTAAATCATTTTATGGAAACCATTTAATGAATTACATGTGTCATTTTTATAGAATTTTGTATTTAAGGAATTGTTTCACCATCCTTCCTATATAAGGGTTTTTGATATATATATATATATATATATATATATATATATATATATATATATATATATATATATATATATATATACTAGCGTCGTAACCCGCCGAACGAGCGGGGTCGTTTCGTAATTTTTTTTCTAAAGGTACGATTGTGTATCAGTTATATTTGTTGTTAGTGGGACCCGATTTTGTTAAAAGAAAACTAAAAGGAGACTAATTATTGATATTTTAGGGCTTGGCCGACCCAACAGACTTGTTTTGTCATGTGTTAGTCTTTTCTTGTATTGATATCGGTTTTCTTTTAAAACTTATTTTGGTTAAACGCAAATTATCGTTGATATTATTATTAATTGCGACATTCAAGTAATGTGTTTCTTTATTAATTTGTTTTTAAAAGTACGTTTGTGTGTTCGTTATATGTGTTGGTAGTGAGTCTTGTTTTTGTTTAAAGGAAAGAAAAAGGTTTTTTTGCTTTTCTTATTTTTTGTTTTTTAGCCATTGAATAGGTGTTTTTTGTCCCATGTGAATATTTGGTTGTATAAATGCATTCAGCTGTATCTAGAGGTTAGCAACCCAATTTTTTTTTCAAAATCGTACCGATTTTAAAACCGATTCAACATGAGTGAACTGGTTAACAAACCGGTTTGACTTAAACGATTATGTTTAAACCAGATTAGTTCGGTTTTAACATGTTTTAAGCCGGATCGGTTCGTTTTAACCTGTTTTTAACCGGATCAGTTTTGCTTGTACCTATTTTTAATCGGATCGTTTTGGTTTTGAACGATCCTGACCATATGGTTTTAATTTTAACGAATCGGTTAACACACTGGTTTGACTTAAACCAAATAGGTTTTGCTTTAACCTATTTTTAAACGGATTGGTTTGGTTTTAGTCGGTCCTGCCCATATCCTTTCAATTTTAATCAACCAGTTAACAAATTGGTTTGACTTAACCAAAATTGGGTTGAAACCGGTTTTTTATGATTTTTGACCGGTTTTAAATCAGATTGATTTGGTCTTAACCGGTTTACAACTACGTTATGTCTCTTTTGATTTACTCAAGTACTATAATTCAAAGTGCTTATTACTTTTTACAGCTTATCCTAATTGGCTTATTGCCATTTTCTTCTTGATTATTCTTTATAAGCTCAAAACAAAGCCCTTGGTCCAAACCAGAAGTAAAATAGTCAGAGGAACAGAAAACCCGACTATTTTGTCTTCTAGTAAAAAACAAAAAACATTTGGTTTGAGCTTATTAGTTGATCTTTTTAGATCTTCTTTTTGTCGTTTCTTAGTTATCCTATTAGAGGGACCTCTATCAATTTTTAGCATATAAGCTTAGGTATTGAGTTTATTTGGCTTATTAGGCCTAATAAGTTAGCTTATAGCTTATTTCTGGCTTATTTCTGGCTTATTGGCTGGGTTTCAGATTTTGGGTCTTTGGAATATTGTGTTTAAAATTGAATTTTAGTCATGTAGGCCTTTTACTTTTCATTTTTCTAAAGTTTTATTTTTGGGCCTTAAAAGCCCATTTAAGTAGGCTGTTTTTAGATTGGGCTGATTTCTAGGCCAAGTAAGGTTTTTTTTAATTATTTTTAAATTCATTTTTGGTTTAGTTAAGTAATTTTAAATTAGTTTGAAAGTTTTTAGAATTTTTTATATTTTTATTATTTTAATATTATTTTTCTCGAGCAAGTCAACATAATTCGTCTTAGTTTTAATCTGTCGTAGTGTAGTTTCGTCTTTATTTTTTAAAAACCCTTTGATTTTCAAAAGCGTTACTAATCCAAACTCGTTTAATTAGCCTAACCTTCAACTCAGTTACAACGAACTCATGGTTTTCTTATATTTATGTTTTTGACCCCCGTCTTTCTTGTATTTATAATATACCCCCTATATTACAACCCACCAGGCTCCAAATTGGCTGATGGGCTGCTTCATTTACTTGGCTTGCTGATGGGCTTCTTTTTATTAATATTAACCTAAACATTACATAAAATGCCAAAATAGTTTGTGTTTTCCACTGGGCTTACTTTACTCCAATTTTGTGCTCTAGCAGGTTGACCCAACTACATTATCTTCAAGGCTATTTGCTTTATGGGCTGCAATTTTAGTATTACACAGAATAATTCAGTAGTGTTAGTCTAACTGCAAAATAAATTACAAAGAATTTTCTCATCAAACTTGATGACAAAAAACTATTGAAAATGGCCTCATAATCTAAGAACCATAAAATAAATGAACCGATTGTTATGTTACAAGAAGAAAAAAAAGTTAACACAAAAAGACAAACGAATGACTACAACGCGTCGTCGCAATAGTTTAATACTAAAAAAAAGTTACTTGCTGCCCCATGTTTTTTAAGACTAATGTTTTTTAAAAGTGTATTATTCGACCATGTGTAAATCCGAAAAATTTGCAACATTGACCTTGTTTAAGCTATTTAATAGATTTCTTTTATTATAACCAATGTTTTATAATTTGGTTAGTTGACCCGGTCTAGTGACCGGTTCACGGGTCAATTGGTTCAAGCCGTTGAACCGCCGGGTCAACCTAGTTTTATATATGTATATTTTTTGTATATTTAGTATGTAATATTGTATAATCTTATAACTTGTCATATGTCAAATTAAATCGTAAATAAATATTTACCTTTTATTCATTATCTTTAATTTTAGTTTTATATTTTTAACATTATAGCAAAAGTATAAAAAACATTTAATTTATATTTACAATTTGTAGTAGATCATTAACAAAATAATATTAGTTTATATTTTAAGTTAGTTTTGATTTAATTTTAATTAACATTTACCATCACTTAAAAATATTTATGAAAAAATTTAAATATTTTTTTATAAAAAATCGTGACTCGGCCGGGTTTATCAAACCGAGTAACCTCGGGTCAACGAAAAACCGACAGTTCAATCCGGTTCTAAAAAAACTCGGTCATATCTGGCTCAGTTCACGGGTCAACCAGTTCAACCGGCCGAGTCAACCCAATTTTGAAACAATTATTATAACTTCAATATGGATCAATGTTGAGTCGTACCATACAGTTGACATATAACCTCAACTTTAAAAAATGAATATTGTTTCAATTAAAGAACCAAAACGTTACAAACTTTTGGAATTATTTTGTGGGAAACCAATCTCATAATATTTACAAACATCTCACTCAGTAATCTTCAATGCAGCTTGAACCTAAAACTAATTAGTTGGAGAGTATCTATCACCAGCCCTTTTGTCCAAAACGCTACAATATGCAAAATAAGGCCTGTCAGAGCTCTGATGGACAACGGTAAAAAACCAAGATTCTAATAACAGTAGGTATTTATGGGCTGTTTAGAATCACCAATTGATCCCTCCTTTAAGTCCTTGTCAATTGCAAGACTTGGCAAAAACCTTGTCGCAATCAACTTTTCCAACTTTACAGTCCATCTGAAAGGATGAATGGAAACTTAAACATATCTCTTTGTATGTTGCCTTAACCGTCAGATGTTTTGCTGTGTTTTTCGCTGTGTTTTTTGCATAATGAAATTTTGTATGAGATTTGTATATAGAAAGCTTCCTATATTATTCCTGTTTCTTTTCCGATAGTATATTTGTGTACTCTTTCACAAGGTTGAAACCAGTGAGCAATTAATCAGATGGCTTACGCAAAATAACTCTACCTGAAAATAAGTATTCATAACTGAAATTAAGTACTTTACACACATGACGAATGCAAAATTTTAAGTAATAGAAATTTGTAAGTACCACACTACCAACATGTTGGTTTAAAGTGACATATTACCTTTTCCCTTGTATATTACCAACACGTCCCCCCTCACTTAAAGTCCGAACACCTGAAACAACAACTCCCTTTGTTTCTGGTGTTTCTAAAGCCTGTCCACCACCTACTATAAGTCGCATCACCCCATCACATGTTTCGTTTTGGATATATATATATATATATATATATATATATATATATATATATATATATATATATATATATATATATATATATATATATATATAGATCGAGATCTGGTCCTTGTTCTTAATAACTAATTAGCTCAGCATACACTTTCTTTTTCCATTTTCACAAACGTAATGTATTTTTTGACAGACAAAATTATGCATAATTCTTACGATACTGAGAAAAAGATCTGTAAAGAGTACTTATACTTACCCTAAGCAGTTTAACTGATGTGGGCCAAGACTTTAGCTCAACATAAGAGTTAGTACAGTAGCAAAATTAGTACTCACCAGCCTTCGTCATTCCAACTCCACGATATGCCAAATTTTCATCAAGTTTACTTGTCCTTGCTTCAAGTTCACCTAATATACGAATACATCACCACCATCACTTATTCATCTTTGCCAATAACTTAGATCGCCATATTACAAATTGGAGACTTCAAACTAAACTTATCTGTTGTGGTATTCCGTTCCAAATATCGCCATTTATCGAAAAGGTCTGCAATGATCTACAATTAAACCATTTCTATCAATGAAATGTTAATTTCACTGCATCTTACATACGCTAATAAAATTTTGTAAGTATTGTTATTTTATATGTCCACAATGGGAATGTCATAAAGAGAAAAAAAGTGAGAAAGTAATGTAGTAGGTACCGTGCTAGAATTTGACTCAAGGTTATCAAATGTGCTCGTCCTTTTAAAAGTACGATTGACTACCCTTAGGTTTGCAAAGCGAGCAGGATTGTAGCAACCAATTTGAGCAAGGACGATGATTAGACATATTTGTTGAAGGTGTGTGCTTTTTCCACTCCTGAAAAGAAACAGTTAATTTATAAGATAATATTAAGAGATGTTTGGATGTATGTTTTAGAAGTAATTACATAGTATATGATAACTTCATTTATGCTGTGAGAATTGATATTATCATTAACTTTTGAGCTGTGTTGAAATTATGGATATTTGAAAATATACATCTGACTTGCCTCATGTCAGAGTTTTTCAAACACGTGCGTCAAACAACCACCTAAAAAAAACTTATGATACCCAACGGTTATTTATTTTACAGGATATGATTGGCAAAGTGGCAAGTGTGTGCCCTATGTTAAGCCAAGTGATTCTACATCGTGCCGTTGTAGCTATCGAGTTATATAGAGACCTTCTTTTCAATTCTGCAAATGAAACGGGCAATGTTTTACATTCCAGCAGCTCTGCCAAAAAAAGACAAGTCCATTCAACAGAAAAGAATATTAGATAAACGTATAGCAGTGATGTAAATTTCATTGAACCCAGTTTCCTAGGAATAGATTATATCTTATGATTACATGCCTGGAAAAACTAATCCACCTACCACTTGAGGTTAAGACAACTGTTATGATAAATTTGGACTAATTAAAGTACAAAATTCAAATATTGACAAAGAGGATCAGTGTAATGATGAATTTTTACCACTTAAAGTCCAACGTCAACTATGAAATACCTTATTTATTTGTTAAATCATTTGTAACTTATATATATGAACTTAGACCAACTATTTATTACAAAAATGAACTATAAATGTAAATGGGAGCTTATATATAAGTTCTATCAATCCAGTCTATGGCCCTCGATCTGACCACATTTTAGTGATTGAACGCCAAATTATTTTGTGATATTGGAGAGTTCATAACATGATTAACCTCTTTAAACTATGTTTTTGGTCTCACTTGAAGAATCACAAACTTATATTCAGCTAAAGTCGTAACGCTTCCTTTACATACACACTTCAAACCGTATGTGCTTATTATCTTTATCCATGACTGGAATATTTGCTCGCCATACGTCTATTTGAAAGTAACGAATATGAGAACTGATACATCTAAACGATTGGTGATTACATGTTTTTAAGAGGGTTCTAATTTGTGACCATTGCCCTCTATCTCTATGCTATGGAAATAATAGTTGTAGTGTGGAACAGGCAGTTTAGGTGAGTTGGTCATAACACAGTTAGTTTAAAACGGCTTTTAGCATGGGTGGTTGGTTTGAATATCGAACAGTTTGCATTCATTTGTTTATCCGCAGTTTTTAAGGACTTTAAGTGCAATAAAATATTAGCATTTTAGCTACAACTTTATGTTAACCCGTTTGATCCATTATGAGGAAGCCTCGCTAAAATCAACCCGTTCATTTAAGGGTCGAGCTCTCCACCTCAAATTGTGCATACTAATAGTTATAGATTGTAAAGATTACCCTTTTTTGTAGCAGCCATGGATCGATTTCCTTGACACCAAGATCCCACACGTGTGGACATCCAGCAGGAAACAAATAGCTTCGCGGGTCTCAGTTGAAGCGCACAGAGTTGTATACCTAAAAGATGCACAATTATCTCAATAGTTAGAATTATGTATATGAATTAACGCGAAATGAGGAAATACCTAGCCAACAACTACTTACCCACCTGATACTTAAGATATCATGCTAAATTATAGTTCATTCCATAATGTCCGTCATTCACAATACTCATTACCTATAAATATTACTACATGATTTCTGAATATAGATACACATACATGCATTTTAATAAAGGATATAGATCATATGCAGTTAAATGAAGCCACGGCCTTCCAAGTTCTTGTGTTTGTATTTGGTTGTTTATATATTAATAAAAGAATTCATATTTTTCCCAATTGGATGTCACTGTAAGCTCGAATCACTAACTACTAACTTGCCGTTCAAAAAGAAATATATCAATAAAAGAAAGTAGCTCATCTGGTGGATAGGGTAATGGGTCATAAAAGTTCAACTTGAAAACAGTTCTGATCATAATGTCAAAACGGGTCACGTGGAGTGCGTTGCAACCGCCTTATGTATTTGATATGCTTGATATATATAGAGGGAAATGTGATAAAAAGAGGGTTTGTGCGTGTAGTATTGACCCGATTTTACCCAGTTAACCCATTTGAATTATTGTTAGTATTAGAATTCTATCCATTTAACTCTTTATATAAATCACCTCATTCATGAGTTGTAACAAAACATAAAGCATAAAAGAGTGAGAATTACCTTTTAGATGTGATCGATATAGTGAAGAGCTCTGTTCTTGAATAATTACAATCTCACTTCATGTTCGAAAATGATATCATAGCCATAGTGAGTACCTTTTCTGGGGCATCCTGAAACTGCAATCCAAAATACCCTCTTGGCCATAACCATAAACTATGATCACGTTTCTAGTAAGATACATATAAAAATTATGACCACGTTTCAAATCCCATAACCGTAAACTCCTTTTAGCATATACATGCAAAAGTAGATAGTTTACAATTGCGGTTTAGTGCTTGCAGAAGTTGACCAAAATTTGCAGTAAATATACGTATTCGTGTGATGGATATATTGAACTTCTTGCTTGAAACTGGATTTGGTATGTAAATACTTTGATTATATTGTCACTGATGTCACCAAAGTACACGTATCAAGTTTCTTTTATAAAAAACATGTTAATGGACATAATTTTTCTTTAGTTTTTTTGAGATTTGGATATAATTTTTAGTTTTTCTTTACTTTACAGAATAGAAAAAACTGGAAGTTTAGTTTCGTTATCTATAATGTTCAATGTCTGATTTGGGGTGTTTGGGACTGCGATTACAAACGGTGTTTTCAAAATACATATGTGTCTTGCAAAATACAGATAATCATTTGTCGAAAAATGAATGTTCTAAATAGTGAGTGCCAAACAACAGTGTGAAAGATGTTAAAAAGATCAATTTAAAGGCTGCAAAATAACTCATGATACCTTGAAAATTATGTATCGTCGACATAAGAAATGTTCAATAGGTACTCAAGGCCCATCAATAGCAGCAACACGTTTTGTACCAAACATGCCGAAGTGAGGTGGATGGCAAACATTAACTCCCCGTGTTTAATAAAATCCTCATATTCTATATAACAGGGTCACAAATACTTCTTGCTTCGAGCAGCAGTCATGGCACAGATTTGGTGAAGAGCTTCGTCGTCCTCCTACACATTCCACCAAGCGACCTAGTGGGCTTCATATTTGGCTCCATTAAACAAATTCACCACGTTTAGAAGCCGTAGAGAATTCTTAGTTGGTGAGACACGAGTATCATACGCAGCTGAAATCATAAAACATGTATAAATGATTACATTAGGAAGTATGAGAAAATTAGAGCGTGGAAAAATTAGGCATTTTTTGATGTTTGTAAGTGTAAAGTTATAGAAGCAAAAGAAAGTCCGGTTCACGTGAGGAGGAAGCCACTGGTGAACAGTTGTAATGCGATACAAGGGGAAAACAATAGGAAGAAGAAAACCGCGAACGCCGATCTTCAGTCGCTGAAACGCTTGCTCCGCCACCACTCCGACGATGTCATTACTATCCTGAAAACTAATATTATATAAACACTTGTAAGATTGCTAAAAGTTAACTAACTATACGAAAATAGTGCTTATTTTACCTTGAAATATGCAGATGATAAGAAATTCTAAAGAAACCATTATTATTATTATCGTGAAACTGGTAATGTAATAGAGATGTGTACCGGATGGTGATGAAGAAAATAGACCTGAATGATGAGTGAGGTTAGTGTGCAGAAAATACAAAATGGTGTGTTTTTTTACCTTTAAAAGAAACCAAACATTAATGAGTCAAGTCCTCAGATGATAATTTAACCAAATAACCGCTATATAAACAACAAAATCTGATATTGCGGAAGAATACACTTTAAAAGCCAATTTCAATAATCTTATCAACGGATTTTAAATATCAAGTCTCAAGCTGTCATAATAACTTTCAAAAAACCAAAGTCCAAACCCCCTTAATCTATCAATAGTATTCAACATTTGCCTATTGATACGCACCTGGTTGTCTATTCCACGAGATTCATGTTAGTCTGTCCCAGCTCCAGCTGCTATAACTTTCTCTATGGACAAAGAAAGCTGCTTTTCTACTTAAAGCTCAGCTAAAATCTACAACCTCATGAGCGTAAAGCGTCACAACATCCTCAACTACCATCGTACTTCCATACAGTAGCAGTATAATTTACGATAATTATACCTCATCCACGTGATCGGGCAGGTCTTGCTTCAGATTCTGGTGTTCGTACACCCAAAACAAAAAAAATGACATGTATCATCACCTTTTAAATTATTTATTATTATTACTGTGAATATACCAAAAAGGATATGCTTTGTTATCACATTTTAAATATTCCAAAAAAGAAATGACATCACTGAATTTGCATAATGGCCAAACTTGTTTCTATAAGTAACTATTCAGTTTTGACCCAATACACAACTTGCCTGCAATAAGTTCTAACTAAAATCATAATCTAGACATTTAGAGGTAATGGTTGTTTCTTGTAAATAGCATGCTTTAGATACTCTTACGCTTTCATTCAACTTAACAGATAGATATGTTATAGTATAAAAGAATCAGAATAAGAAGATTTTAAAAACTCAATTCTGTTATGAAACAGAGAAATAAATCAGATAATAACTCTTAAAACAGATTATGGAATTAGATGCAAAAATACGTGGTAAAAGGAGTAACTTATAAGTGTCACTATAAATGACATGTCTTGCTTACTTGGTGACGCTTCAATCCATGTACCCTCTATGTCTATCGAGCTGCAATAGCTACATTGCCGAAAAAACAAAATCCCATGGGCCCCTCTACAACAACATGATGTCTTGGAGGACGTATGAAGGGAAAACCAACCGCATGATTCTTACTGATATTTATGCCTCCGCCTTAACATTGTCTGGTCCATGAGGCAGGCCTAGATGTAAATGCTTTGTAACCAACATGAATGATTGCATTGAGCCAAGAACATAATAACACAGTCTTTGGCTATTAGGAACTAATTCCATATTTGGTAAAACCTGTAAATCACATTGATGTAATTAAATATACCAACAACTAAACACTGTAAGCAATAAGTATTCTAACCACATAGAATCATGAAGATTTCATAGCCATGTGGTCCAAAATGATCAGTTAAAACACTATATATCATAGTTAAAGCTTTTGTACTAACCTTCTTTCAAACAAATTCCTTTTGAACCGGCTCTCTTGGCTTTCTTAGATCCAGCAAGATCTACCAAATGTAATTCCGCACAGGGAACTCCTCACCAGAAAACAGGAAATGCCCAGGTTGAATTGGATTAACATTAAAATTAACACTGATAAACATTAAAACTATTAGAAAAAACCTAATTTGATTGAGACCAGCAAATCGAAAAAAACCCTAATTTGAATGAGACAAGATATAGCAGATCCAATATGAATATGAATATGAATACGAAGAATGATACCTGATTTGAGATTGAGATGTGATCAGAGTTTTTTTTAGGGTTTCGAGAATAGCTTTGTGAGATTAGGGTTTGAGGAAAAAATGAGGAGGGTTTGTCTGTGTTTTTTTTAGTGACCCTGTGTAAAAAAAAAGAAAAAACCTATTAAAAAAAATAGCGTTTGGAAAACGCGATTTTGGTCGAACAATTGACTAATTCCGAAAATTTAAGAGTTTTTTAAGGAAAAAGTGAGATTTTTTAGGATTTAAACAAATGCTATTGGTTATAGGATGTGACTGGGATATGACTGAATTAAAAAGTGTGGTTTCAAATCATAATTATACCTATATTATATATATAGGGTGAGGTTATTTTCAGAACCAAATAAATGTACAGAACTGCGAGAACCACCTTTTTACTCTCAAAATGCACATGTATATTCATCGGGTTAGTTCATTAGGTAGAAATATATGAATTTTCATTATCGTAGGTCACTAGGAACATGTATCGTAGGACCATGCACATGTATTTGTTTTGTATGTATTATAACTATCTTTTCGTAGGATAATATGAAAACACATGTGCACTGTTCATATCGCTCATCATACTCGGATCTATAAGCAATAAAACAATTATTAAATGTTAATTTAAACATAATAATAAAAATACATATGTATTGTTAATAATATAAAAGTGGTTCTCGCAGTTCTGTACATTTATTTGGTTCTGAAAATAACCTTACACTATATATATATATATATATATATATATATATATATATATATATATATATATATATATATATATATATATATATATATATATATATAGATATATGTATATACATATATATATATATATATACATATATGTATATACATATATATATATATATATATATATATATATATACATATATAAATAGATATATATATATATATATATATATATATATATATATATATATATATATATATATATATATATATATATATATATATATATATATATATATATATATATATATATATATATATATATATATACTAGCCTTAAGGCCCGTCCGATGGACGGGCTAGCTTTAAGAAAATTATTTTAGATAATAAAATCAAGCTAAAAGGTAGATAAATTCACGTTGTAAAGTAGAAAATCAGAGTTTGTGAAAAATAATGTCATAATTTAGAAGAAATCATAAAACTCATAGATAAATGGTAAGGCTTATGTGCACTTGATAAAAGGTCCATCGACAATATTGACTGCAATAACGTAAAGAGAATATAGAATATAGGTCTTTATTGCATCGAAGGGAACATTAAGTTAAAACAATTACGGTAGGTCTATATTGCATCCAAATAGAGAATATAATGTTAAAGCGAAAAATAAAGTTATTTTCTTAATAATGGTAATAAATTTTCAATTTAAATAATTTAATGTAATAAAAAGTACGATAACATAGAATATTAAAAGTGCATTAACGATAGCAAAAAAATTAATAAATAGACAAAAGTTCTAATTATTTGAATTCCGATCGAAATCTAAATGTGCATTTTTGTAATCTAAAGCTTCAAATTCTCATTAATCATCGTCATATGAATTCTCTTGGCAAAAAATTATAGTGCGGCATGAAAGAAAGTGGTTCCTTTTGATCTTTATCAAGTAGAATCAAACGTTGTTTGTTTGCTTTTTCTTCTTTTTCGGCTTTTCAATACTTTAATGTTGAAATCCTCAATTTCTTTTTAATAGTCAAAAAGTTGAAACTTTGGTTACCAACGTGATCTTGGAGTAAAATTTATAGTTATGTTCTTGAAATGATATTGCAGTTTAGTGTAAATACTAAATTTTTTGAGTAATTATAAACCTTTATACGATAAAATAATACGAACTTTCATAACTCAACCAACTATTTGTATATAAAAAAATTTTGAATAAAAACATGCATTAGAAAAATTATTTAGTTAAGGAAAAAAGGTTACATGCCACCTCAACAAATTGATTTCAATATGTATTATAAAGAATCCATTCTAACCCGAACGTGTTTTGACATATTACTCAATCTTCTCCTCCGCTCACTAAGTGATCATGCGCATACACGGAAATAAGCAATTTTAGCCGTTCATTTTTTTAATCTAACAAAAAAAACCATTTTTATTATTTTTAAAAAAAAAATTAAATATCTCACAAACCGTTAATCGGTACGCCAAACGAAACATACTATCACAAAGAGAATTAAATAATCCTTCTGATCGAGTGGCACATTTATACATTTTTTACGAACTTTTTTATACGAATCATCTATTATTTTTCGGACGAAACAAAGAGTACTTCAAAATTTTATATATGTGTCCTTCAAGTGAAAGATGATTTAATTCTCGTTGCAATGATATATTTTTTGTCGTTTGACGATTTAATGTTTGTTAGAATATTGATTTTTTTTAAAGAGGTGGAAAGTCGGTTTTAAAAGAGTGATTAAATATAATTGATTGATTGGATATATGTTAAATCAAATGTATACATTAATTTCAACTCCAAGTGATCACAATTATCATGTCAAACAAAAGGTTATTTCGGTTTGCATATCCATAAATGTTACCTAATGTGATCATTTAGAAGTGTTACGATGATAGCTATATAGTTACAATAATACTATTTAAACTAATAATAAACAATGCAACAACAATCAAGCCTCACAAACATGTAACAAAAAATGGATTTATGCAAACACTATAGATAAGTTTATAAGTAATCTTAAAAAGATTATATATATGTAAAGATACAAAAGGGGGTTGTGCATAGAAGTTGCAATTGAACAAATGCAAGGTTTATTTAGTCAAAATTAGCTGGCTAATGGTCCCACTGGTCACTGCGAAAACCTTCTTATAAACCACTTAACGCAAGAACTATAATGTCCAATTGTTACCTAAGATATCAAGAAAATAGATAGCAAGCATTTGTTTTTCTACAACTAATAACAATTTACTGGAAATTGATCAACCTCTTGCAGCTTGCTTAAATATCGCTTAGCTCTTTGCAATTATCCAGACCTTGTTGCTGTGAGCTCCTTGTATCTTTATTTTTGGTCCATCTAGCATTATATGATGACATAGAGAAGACCAAACAAATATTGGGTCAGTTGATTAAAAAAGAAGTTCCTAAGTTGATGACCCTTTAGGAAAAAATTGCAAACATGATTCATAAAATTAGGCATCTAAAAGTTTTCTATAAACTAACTTTCTACAACTTAGGAAGTGCATTTCTAGTCTTTTATGACCAAAATAATCCAATTATTTTAACTTTATTTTATACATCTTTATATGTTATACCTTGCTTTTAGTTAAGTATTAACCTGAAGACTTTGAATCCTTACACACATGTTAAGTAGATCATTCTCCACACTTAAGGATCTTTAGCCGAATTGATTAAGATTGTTTTACGTTATTTACGATCATATTGCCATGATTGTGCCAAATTCTTTCACAACTTTTGCTGAAATCAACCCATATTGACAAAAAATTACCTACTGTATGTACATTTGTGTTTATAACAATTACAGTGAGGTTCAATGCTTACCTAAAGCCTTCAAAGGCCATCGTGGTAAGTTAGCGCAACCAAGTCTCAACGGGTTGGGAAGTTGTTTAGCTTGTCCATATTCAGGCAACACAACCTAAGAAACAATATTTTAAAACACAAATGAGGATAGACTAAGAAAAGGTTGCAAATTTTGCAAGTGATTCAAAATACATGATGGGGCCATTTTTCAAAACATAAAAGAACATATCTAACTTTTGGTTTCCAGTTGAAGTTCAAAGCAACTTCCTGTGTAGTTACAGCTCATGTCTCAAAATGGGCCCAGTCTTCCTTCGAGAAAGAATTCCTTCTACGAACATTTTGCAAAAATTACAATAAATGAATTGAACGATTATCATTAGGGACTGTAACAGACTAAATTAATTAATACATATTGGGGACTGGACTATCAAAACCAACAGTAAGATCATCAAGAAAAAATTATAATGATCTCACTTTGTATTGACCTGCTTTAGTGTGACAAAGCCCTTATGAGCAGGTACATGTAGATTCTTCAAATCCAATTTACTTAAATTTTGCCACATAATAAATGTTCGGGTGTGGCTACTTTTGACCAGTTTAGCCCATTTACCTTTTAGGCAATATTAACGGTTGGGCACAAAAAGATCACCAAAACCTACTTATCAATAAGTAAATGGGTCAACTGGAATCCTATAACTGATTAGATGGCCATATGGCTAAGTAGCCTATAACTGTATCAACTTTATCATTTATATTTAAAGTGATGTATTCAACATTATAATATTAAAGTAGTCTCCTTATGGGTTTACATCAATTTATGGCTTTACACAAACTGTAAGTTTATAGGTTCGTTGGTCAATTATTCTTGTCTTATTTGTCTCATTGATTGCTTCTCCCAGGTTGTTACTCAACCTTGAAAATTTAGATATGAAAATTTAACGCATTATACTTAATGGGTCCATTTTAAGTTGTGTTTTATATGAGAAAAATCTGTTAGGTCAAGTGTACAACTGCTACAAAGTATTAATGGGTCCATTTTAAGAGGGAGTTTGGATTGTTTGTTTTTCTAAATCTGCTTCTACCAAGTATTTCTGGAAATATAGTGTGGATATGCTTATATCGAAAAAAAGCAATATCATAATCAATCAGATAGAAACTTCAACCAAATTCATTTATATAAAATGTAATACGGAATATTAATTTAACAGTAAAGAAATAAGCAGCTCCATACCTGCTTGCAAAAACTCCAACTTGTTTGTTTCATAGCTTTACACTTACGAGCGTTTATTCTTATAGGACATAATTACTTGAACTTTAGCGGTTCTCTGGAATTGATGCTACACCTTGGGGCTGCAGTCCCTTCTTGTTAGCACGGATATCCATATGCAATCCCCTGCTAACAAACCGATTCCCTGCTCCTATAATTAGATTATTTGTTGCAAAATTTATTAATCAAAGGCTTATGATTAATTGGATGGTTAAGAATCGGTGATTTTGCTTTGAGGGAGTCAATTATTTTTAATGAAACGATTGGGGGTTTGAAAAACCCGATTTAGAAATACCTTTTCAACAACGGCTACCAACAACTTCAGATGGTCAACGAAAACCCGAACCGCTTTTCCACATCCACTTCGAGGACAGAGCAAGTATGAGTCATAGCTTTAGGCTTTCGACCGTTTCATGGTTGATATGCCTTATAAAAGAGTAAGTGGCAGCGAAGTTTAAAGATACAGATTCGGGCTCCAGAGTGCTCGTATACTGCATCACAACTTCAATATATCTGGAATATATTATCTAAGTAAATAACCGTCAAAGACTCGTCTAAAATATATCGTAAGAGGTTACCTGTACTACATAGATTTTTTATAAATCAGTGAGAAGTCTTATACAATTCTTTAAAAGCAGGTTTGGTTGACTAATGATTTCTAATTGCTATTGACTCGTTTCAAGCAACCATTTAGCATGATTATACTCATTGGACATCTTTGTAATTCCATATATATTGTACACACAGAAAAAATATAAATGTATGTAGTGAGAACTTCCATTAATTTTATCAAAAGGACATCATTCATTGGATGAATCAATTGCAATTAGAAAGCATTAATCAAGCACCATAATTTAGTGGCACCATTTTATCACATTCATATTTCTTGTATCCTTCATTACCTTTCAAGAAATGGTACAGTACCTTTCAAATTTTAGTCTCAAATTTGACACATTCACCCAATCCTCCCCTGTCATGGTTCTCTTTCAAACCCCTGCCACCGGACATATTTTATATCCATACATGAAATTTAACATAATTTGAAACCTATGTTATCTACAATAAAACTAAAATCTAAAAACTGCCCCTTTGATTCATCAAGTCAAACACATAATTGATCTTATGAAGTGGCAATTGAAATTACGGATCATAGAAAAAAGATAAATTAGAGCAATGAACACAAAGAAATCATAAAAGAACTTACACCATACGATCAATAAATAGAAAGCTTGAACCGTTTTGTTGTCGGTTATTTGTTGGGGTTTGTTTTAAATCCATTTTTGTTATCAAAAGTTGGTTAATTCATCCAGAGATTTGTCGCGCCCTGTTTTGATTTTCTTCCCAGATCCGCTTTGATTCATTAGTTTGTGGATATTATTTTTATTTGAAACGATTTTAGGGTTTTGGAGATCCACTTTGATTCATTAGTTTGTGGATGTGACTTTTTATTTGAAACGATTTGGGGGTTTTGGGGTTTTTTTTAGGGATTCGTTTTTAAGGAGAAGGAGCCAATTTTTTATTTTCAGGGGAGCACTGACTGGGTTAGGCGTAAAATGATGAAGTAGTTATGGAAATCTTTAGTGAATTACACGTGGCGTTTTTACAGAATTTTGGAGTTAAGGAAATGTTTGTCCATCCTTCCTATATAAGTGTTTCAGATATATATATATATATATATATATATATATATATATATAGATATATATATATATATATATATATATATATATATATATATATATATATATATATATATATATATATATATATATATATATATATATATATATATATATATATATATATATATATATATATATATATATATATATATATATATATATATATATATATATATATATATATATATATATATATATATATATATGTACATATATATATATATATATCTTTACATTATATATAAGAGGAGGGATATGCCACATAAGCCATCATTAATCCACGTCAGCATATTTGGGCCGTAATCACCATACGGGTCATGTTACCCGACTTATGTTCATAACCCGGTCCTAAAAAACCTAAAACACCCTAATCACCCACCAGCTTCAAAGAAAACCAAAACACCACCATCCTAGACATGTGATCGAGTAAAACGATTCTAATTGTGATGCAGGAGAAACATATTAAAACTTTGCAGTCGAATTTTGATCTTTTATCTTCTGTCAGCTGGCTGGTGAAGATCCAAGAACTTGCTAATTGTGGATCAAGCCAATGATTAGATCTTGAACATAAGGTAATTATTGTAAGAGGTAATTATTATAAGGGATTTTTAAGATATTAAGATATTAAGCAACCAAATTTATTTATAATCTGTACCAATGGCTTGGAGATCCCTCGGTTCGTATAACCATTCTACCTCTGTCATCTTTATTAGTTCAGTTTGACAGAGGTGCTGACTATAAATGGTGTAGGAGTCTAAAGGGTATGCTTTTGGAGAGCTAAGACTGCATCTTTTTTTGTTGTTGCAGATGGTTGTTGACCTCTTGAGTGAGGTGCTGACTATGAAGGCTACCGTATTGGATAATCGATAACCTCTGAATGGTTGCCAGACTTAAGAACTCAGGTATGCTTGAAGATAAATATGGTGATAAGATGCCTAATACTAACATGTATTTTCTTAAATGAAGTTTGAATTTGCAGATATGTGATTGTCGTATAGCACAAATAAGTATGCTCGATTACTTATCAGATAACCTTTGTTGCCTCTATGGGAACCCCAGTGCCTACAATGTTGTGACCATACCCTACACTGTAAAACAAGGAATCAATATCTATTTAGACAGATATGCTCCATATAAAACCTTTGTTTCCTTCAATACTCTTACGTTTAAGGTGAAAAGTTTTCATTAGACGCAAGAACCCCAAATTTTATACAACATGGTCCAGGATCCATCGAAAGGGTATAAAGATCGAAAGAAGTTGTTTCACTTTAACCATGTATTTGGTCCCACCGCCACACAAGGTGACTATACTTGAGTACTTTCTGTATTACTATAATCTTCAAGCAAAATTCTTAGCAGTTTGTTAGATTCTAATCAATTTTACTTTTCTCAGCGGAGGTTTTTGCTGACACTCAGCCACTGATACAATCAGTTATGGATGGTTACAACGTCTGCATCTTTACATATGGGCCGGGAAAACACATACTATGGTAAGACAACATATCAAAATATATGCTATTCACTTTTGGAGTAAATTCTATAGTTAATGATATTGTTTGGTTGGGTGTTGATAGTGTGGGCCTTCTAGAGCATCTCAAATAGATTTGGGAATCAGTTATTTGGCTCTAAATGATCTCCTTGAGCTGTCAAATACAAGGAAATGTGTTGTGAAATATGAGCTTTTTGTGCAAATGGTGGAAATATATAATGAATAGGTTAGAGATCTTCTAACTGCTGATTCTGCATCCACCGATAAGTTGTAGATCCGTAGCTGCACAAGTGAGAATGGATTGAGTCTTCCTGATGCCACCAGGCTCCCTATGAATTCGACCATTGATATTTTAAACTTTATGAAAAGTGGTCAAGTGAACCATGCGGTTAGTTCAACAACGCTAAATCAGCAAAGTAGCTGGTCCCACAGGTTTGCAGACTACTGGCGTTTCCTTAACTATTACTAGCTGCTAGCTAATCTCCACGTTCAAAGTTTTATAACCCCTACTATTAGTAAAGGGTATCTTATTGTTTCACAATCAAACTGACTTTTCCTGAATGTGTTGTGCTTAGAAGTGATGGGGTTCTTTTGGTTGTGTCACAAGATAAGCTTTATTTTATAAGAAGTTATAATAGTTTGAGTGACAGTGTGGTTTATGGTCGAATGACCCATTTTTCTTTTTTATTTCTATGCTCTATGAAAATATAGACACCACGTGAAAGTGTTAAGAGGAAATTTAGACGTATGCACCTTATAGATATCTAAATATGAGTAAAATACTGGGTATTTTAAACATAGGGTGGTCGAGTGTGAATTCATAGACTCTTAGATTATAGTAGTGCTTGGTGAAAATGTAACCCGAAAGACCACTTTTATCCAAATGCTGGTGAGACCTTTTATCTATTTTCAAGCATAGGCTGATTTTGTGATGGCTGGGGTGGTTGTTCGACTCAAAAACACCTTCCTATAAAAAATGATAGTCTTTAAACTTTAGGCGACATTGAACCGGTTAGATCACTTTTCTTAAACTATTTCTTATATTTTACCCGTTTGACGTGGAACACAGTTTGTTAGAAATAGGGTCTTATAATAATGAGATTGTTGAACTAACCCGGCATTAAAACCTGACCTGAATTAACCACTCATCACATTTGTAGGCAGCTGAAATGATGGAAGTGTTTTAAGGTTTCTTACAAGCCCCAAAGGATTCTCACCAACTCAGATGGTTTAGTCCGCAGTTTGTTAACGAAAAGGATTACCGACATTCATGATTCACAGTTTATTTTGGACGTCGGAAAGCCTCTTGAAATCGACGAGCTAATGGACGAGAGGTTCAAGATCTTTATGGCGATGAATTACAAAGAGTTGCATTGTGCATATGCCTTGGCAAGGTTAGTCCTTTTTAAGTATATATTTTTTAATTTACAAATCCCATGTCATAATAAATCATATACTCGACATCATTTGTTTGTTTATTTCTGTTTCAGCCTGCTGACATGTTGATGAAGAAAAAGCGTATCTAGATTCTGAACAGCGTATTAATGCTTCAAAAGTTATAAGAAGATTTATACTGCACATACTTGATTTAGTCTTTTTTGATAGTCTTGCCTCGAACCCTCCTTCAGCTTGCTTTACAAGGTCATACGGCATGTAGGTACCAAGAAATTTGTCCCAAATGGGAAAAAAATGCTTAGGTATCAACTCGACCAGGTACTTCATCTGCCCTGTCGCTAGCTTCAAATTAATTTACTGCTTTGAGGTTAATGCATTGATTAGCATTAATTTACTTTTAATCTGTAAATCTCAGGCGTGCTTTAGAAAAACAAAGGAGATAGTATACACATTGTGTCCACCTTCTGAACTGCTATCTATGACACTTCCTGACAATAGAAATTGAATCTCCCATCCAGACGTTTATGTTGTTTATTGTATTTCATTACACATTTCCATATTTGGACCCTCTTACATTGAGGTACAACTTCATATATTTTTTACTTATAACAATGGATTTGGTTACACAGGATTTCTGAAGATGAAGGCAGACAATGGAGGAACTAAGACTTCTCCCAAAACCTACCTTCTAAAAATTAAGGTATCGTATAAGCTATAAAATTTGCATACTCAATATGATTAGTGAGATATCTATTTATAATAAAGATTATTTTCATTTGGGATGTTGTGATGGTATAATATAAGACACATTTAACCTAGAGGTAGAAATATGGACTTATGTTGAAGGTTTAACACCACACCGTATTAATCCATTTTGTTTATCTATTCGGCATTTCTACAACGAGTTTTGCCTGTAAAAACTGCCTGTTCGGTTAGTTATGCAGGCTTGTGTTAACTTCAACCGAGGAAAATAAGCATGTTCATTGGAGATGTAAGATCCACGCCCACCAGACCCATACTCATCAGGCGAGGATCTTTTTGAAAGCGGCCACCCAGTTCCATGTTTATGGGTCTAGCAAAATCAATGCGACAAAATGGTAGAAGTTTCTGCTATAATAGAGAAGTATGCAAGGCGTGAGTTTAAAAATTTTTTTTGCTAAAAAATTTATTAATTATCTTTTATGCCCTCTGCCTTTGTTTTGTATACTATAACAGGGATTGAAAAGAACATTTATAACGTTATTTTAACAAAAAAAACGTTATTTTAAACGAAATAACTCCATGAAATCTATGCATGTACTGATCTAAACTAAATGAAAATAGAGTTATTTGACTGGTTTGGCATCTTGAAATGTAAGTAATAATAAGAATTGGTCACTTAATTAGTAGGAAGACATATCATTCAACTTGACTAGCTCATGTCAAGTTTGTCTATGTTATCCTTTTGACGACTTGAAGTTTGTTTGTACCATATAAAGCCCATGTGTAAAAACCTAGATCCATGGTATGTGGCACTAAAGATACAGCCTTAAAGATTACCAACTCATGAAACTCCTTGACCTTAATCCTTCTGTCAAACAGTTTAGAATGTACCAGCAACGCAATTTAATACAAATTTCAAATTAAAATTACATAGAGGCAGTGGTAAACGCTCCAGCAATGGAGTCTTTTTGACGATGGTACAACAACCCTCTCGATGAAAACAATATTGTAAGGGGGCAGGGCTTTGATTTACTTCTGAAATAGTTATTTGGTATGTAATTGATTGGAATTCCACGAATGTTATAGGAATATGCCTTACATCGGGGTCTTGAATGTACTTGGAGCAGCATATACTTGCTATTCGGTTTTCAGTTCTAATCGTTCATATATGGTTAGTTGGGTAGAAATACTTACACAAACTGTTAAGAAATGAAGGTTTATGCATTTATCTTTAAAAATATAGTTGGTTGCATAAATATTAGATTATATTAGTAACATTAGTTTGTAAAAGAACATGTGAATTATGTCTATAAATGTAGTGACAAGGTGGTTGTTTTCATAGATAATACACAATAGTATATTGTAATTTGCTTAAAAATTCACATCCAAACACCCATAAATGTACATTATAATAATAGACACAGTAAGTTTAGAGCAGACGTATGACGCGAGCCTTATTTTTAAAGTTGCGGAGGTATTTAGATTGTGGGAGTTACTTATTTTGAGTGCATCAGCAATGATGGTACATTTAGATGTTATCGTAAGAATTAGAATTCTTTGCGGTGTTTAAAAAACTTAGAATTAGCACTTGATGGGTAGTAGAAAAAAAAGCATCACATGCCTACTTTTTGGAAAGTCAGCCCTTTTTGTTATTAACTCATACAGGTAAGAAATACAACTAGGAACATATGGAGAGTGGAGACGAGATGGCATCTTTGGTCAATCTGGGCAAACAAAATTACCATTTTTGACCCATTATCTTGGTGCTCATTTTGCCACCTTTAGCGAGACCAATGTGGCAATCACTAATACCTTATTTACCGACTAAAATATGTACTTATGTGTCAATCTTTTAAACTAAGGTTATATGACATTTTCTTTTTTGCTACTTTTGCATCCTGATATAGAAGATGAACTATTGAGAATCGAAGAATATGATGAGAAAGTCATATATTGGAACGGAGCAAGAGTATTAGAGTCCTATCCATGTTGATAGCTATAGGTATACCGTATATGTATCTCAGACATCACTTTTCTTTATAGAGATTAACTAGCTGAGTAGCTGACTTCATTGGTGCATGAAATATATGTGCAAGCCAAATTAGCGAGTAACTCAAAATACAGATAAAGGAGTCCCACTGTGGCATTAGGCAATTGCATCAGTATTAATTACTTAAGTGACATTTAGTTATATAGTTACTACCTTCCTAATCTGATTCACATTAACTTCAAACCAGTATCATGTTATAAAAAATTCAGATAGCCATATAAGCATATATGCATGGGGCCAAGCTACATCACTAAATTCTATTTGTTATAACCTATAGGAAACTTTCTATAAACCCAGAATATGAATAAGGTCTTTTGATAGGGTTCATCATTGGAAATAAACTCGCTAATGCAGAAACAAATTTAAATTGCATAGTTGAAAAAATTAGCGTGCATTTCTCCTGCCGTGTTTATAGTGTCACTATCTTCCCTATTGCAAGCTGTAAGTTCATATTATGCAGACCTTATCTAAGTGATGCGGCTTTTCTTACAGGTCAATCTCATAAAAAATCAAGTGTTGCGTCTAAAATTGTTATGGAATTTATAAGTGTTGGGTTTGTTGTAAAAATGTTGTAGGCATTAGCACTTTCTAATAAGCTTAACAGTAGATGCGCATTTTGGTATGTATTCTCATCATGTTAAAGGAAATATAATGTGTTAAATCTTGTGGATATTATGTGTATGCAATGGCTCTGATAAACTAACTATTTCTCTCATATACATACAGAACACAACAAATAGTTATGAGCCATCATCTCCACTATATGGTCAAGTAGCTGCACCATATTCCTCAATGTACTCTGTCCCACCACCAACTTCGTTACCTCAATATCCACACACCTTCAGTAGGGAATATATTGTACCATCTCCGTACTCATGTACACCAAGTTCAAGTACTTATATGTCATTGCAAGGAAATTATGGGAATATATCAGGTGATTTTTGTGGAGTACTATATTGACTCTGGTCTATTCATTAAGCCTATGGTTTGATCAAATGGTATCACCTCATTTACTTTTTTTATGCAGGGTTAATCCATCATGAAGTAAGCATCACTTTTTGGCAATGTTATTGTTGTTTTTTTGTATTAGTAAGTTTGGTGTTATGTAAAACTGAATCGCTTTTTGGCTATGTTGTTTAATTAAGGTGTTAAAGATCAGAGGGAGCGAGGGAAATTGTTTTTGGAGGGTGCATTCTGGCTTACATTCCTGATTCATGAAGCTGCAATTTTGCATCTAGCTGTTGCCATTGAAGTAACAAACTAACTTCCCATCCTAAACAATTATATACCTTTTGAACATAGAGTAGGCTAAAAATACTATAGCTTAATGCCTAAATGATATTATTTCAATTTTCGTTTGCTCTTAATGTACATAGCTACAATGAAATGTATAATTATTTTTTATAAAGATTTGCATACAATTTCCACATAATTTTTCATTTTCGGTGTTTTTTCTGAATATGTTTAAGTATATAATATCTGTTTGTTGTATTATTTCAGCTACTTCATAACGTTGAGCACTTGACTTTTTCTAAGATAGTTTTCCTACCCACATGCTTTACAAGTCGTACACCTGGGATTAGAGGTGGCAAATCATGTCCATATGCTTAAATTTGGACCCTTTTTTTTAACTAATGGACTAAATGGGTATTGAATTTTATTTTAGTTGGACTATTTGGACAACATTTTTGTTAAATAAATGGGTATTATGGACTATTTGGACAACATAAAAACATTTGGTTAAATTAATCTTGAGCTTATTTGTTTCTCCTTTAATATTGTCCATTTGACCCAAGTCCATTTGGTCCAATGTCCATTTGGTCCAAGTCCATTTAGTCCAAATATAAAAAATTGTCCATTTAGTCCACGTCCATGGACCAATGTCCATTTAACCCACTGCCCATACCCGTCCAGTCCACCCATTTAGCCACCATTACCTGGGATATATAAAAGCTGTTATATTCATAAAATTATTTTTGAGAATATTCAGGATCCATAGTTTGATACAACAAATTTATTTTCACAAATTCAATTTTTTATGACAGTGGCGCGGGATGTGCTTTTATGCTCATCCGCGTGCTATTTCAATTGATCTTATGAGTTGTAGATTCTGGTTTTTTAAGTCCAAACAATGGAACGGTATCCTATAATAATGAAATGTATAGCAACAGCTGCAACACTCTTTGTCATCCAGACTGCACTCACAATTATATGGGTGATTAAAAGACAAAGGGAACATGGTATGAAAAAAAACTGCTCTTTATTTATATAGCTATCTAAGTAGTTTTTATTCAAAATGCATAATCCCAGAAAAAACAGCCACAAGGGTTGGAAATAAGAAAAAAGTAGTACACATATACTCGAACATCCTAAGCATTTTGTCGGTGGGTTGCTTCCACTTACAGTCGCGTATCTCATCATATCTTCAATTTCACCCTTAATTAGCATATAAGATTGCAATACATGAGCATTTTACATCCATTAAGCAGCTCATTTAGACAAACATTGTACGAGACCAATCATTTTAATTGTTTAATATGTTATGCGTATCTCAGAGTTCTTGATAAGATAGTTGCTGCATGCCAAGAAATTTCTTAGGTACGATCAGCCATTATGTCAGCTTTCATGCCTTCAACAAAGAATTGGAGGATTTGACTGAGAAGTTTACTTACAAATGACAGAAGTTACAGTCTCAAGTAAATTAGATTAAACTCCAAACTGTGCCTTGAATTATTGTTTATGGATTCGATAATATGGGTTCATAAGTTTATAATCAGAGTACGTTTCGCTAGATGAAATGCAGAACTGGGCGGTGAAAGTTGGTTTGCCATCTATCTGTTCATAATGGATACAAATGATGAAGAAATATCAGACTGTCGTCGATTGATTTCACAATTTAGAAATACTTCTTCTATTATCTCAAGGTTACGAATTTTGTCTTCAATTCATATCTCTATGTTGTATGCATATTTAAGACAGAAAAAGATCGGTGGTTTAGGTATCCATTTTATTCGCTTACTATGACATATTTTAGTAATTGTTTGCCGCAACTATGACTGCATAGCATCTAGAATATCAAGTATTACACAAAACAAGAGGAAAAACAAGCAATGTTTGTGAGCCTGGTAGCATTGATCAGTCTTGGCTCAGAACTAGCTCTTGATAAACTTGCCAACAAAGCTATTCTATGTTTCTTGAGTCATCATACTAAACATTTTATAAAAGACCAAATTCCGGGACATGATTGCGATGCCGCCTTGATGTGCTCAGTATTATTGAGGTCAAAGTAATATCTAACCTGAAAGAAGCCATGAAAAGTTAAAACAGATACATACGAACACAGTGATGCAAAAGAACTGAAAACATGGCAATTTGTTTGAACTCATTTAAAGGAAAATGGACCCATTAGGGTTGTATTTGTTTGATGGCGTGTAAAGTAGTTAAAGGATGGATCGATTGGGTCAAATTTTGAATTAAGGTGTCTGACTTCAAGGGTTTTGAAGTATAGTATTTTTTTATGTAGATAGGTTTTGTGAATGTACGCACCAAGTTATTAATCATGTTTTGGTTTCTAAGTTTTTTTTTGTAGTATTATTTTATGATTTTATCTATACAATTATCTAGCTCTTAGTAAAGGAAAGATACATATTGTACGTGATGTCAATACAAGTTTTTTCTATGTCAAACAATTATTTGGATTTTTGGAGTATGGTAAGTTTTTAATATGGGTCAAAACATAATCATTTAATCCGTTCTATGTTATTGTTGATCTAATTTACTTTTGAATAGGCAGATTAATAAATGTTCTTTACTTCTTTATAATTGTTGATCTAATGGATCACGACCATACTACAATTTATTGGACGACCATTAAATGTAATTTATTGTGTATATTATGTCTAGGAGATATGTATAGGAAGATAAGTTTTGGTGTGTCATTATGATTAATAACGGTTCAAGATGGCGGAAGCATATGGAAGATCTGATTGTTGTGAATCCGGAGATTATGTCGTTGATATGTCATACTTTTGGTTGTTTTATTGCGCCAAAGAATGAGTTTGAATTGAATGAGTTTCTTTCGCATAAATTTTGTGTCTTTGATTTGTCAAGAAGGCGACGAGTTAAGCAGATTAATTAAGTAATATTTTTCTTATATTTCATAACAGGTTGGTTATTTTTCCTACTCACATTTGTATACATTTTGTTAATAAGTTCAATAAATAAGTTTATATTTCTAATTGATTTTCCTTTACTTAGATTTTTACAAACAATGAGAACTCATACCCATCAATCGGACATTACAAAAAAATATTTACCAAATAAAAAAAAGTAAAACGACAGTCAGAAGTCATACCCGTCTATCGGACGGGTTTTGCCACTAGTATATATATATATATATATATATATATATATATATATATATATATATATATATATATATATATATATATATATATATATATAGAGTGAGGTTATTTTCAAAACCAAATAAAAGTACAGAACTGCGAGAACCACCTTTTTACTCTTAAAATGCACATGTATATATATCAGGTTAGTTTATTAGGTAGAAATACATGAATTTTCATTGTCGTAGGTCACTAAGAACATGTATGCACATGTATTTGTTTTGTATGTATGATAACTATCTTTTTGTTGGATAATAAGAAAACACATGTGCACTTTTCATATCACTCATCATACTCGGATATATAACCAACAAAACAACTATTAAATATTAATTTAAACATAATAATGAAAATACATATGCATTGTTAAGAGTATTAAAGTGGTTCTCGTAGTTCTGTACATTTCTTTGGTTCTGAAAATAACCTTTCACTATATATATATATATATATATATATATATATATATATATATATATATATATATATATATATATATATATATACATATACATATAGTGTAACTTTCTTTTCAGAACCATTATTAGTGATAGAATCATCAGAACCATCATTTGTACAATATATAATGCATTATAAATATGTTTTTATGCATAATGTCATTATTGTAAATAAAGTAAAACATTTTAGCTGGAAATTAATAAATATGGGCATATTGGGAACTTAATAATTCCTTGAAACCTCGTCACTTATTAGATGTAATATGATAGTAAAAAATAGGTAGTCACCATTTTGATATATCAATCACTTCTCCTCTAAACCTAAAAACGCCTCACCCAAAAATATTATACGTCGCCTGTTTTCCTTGTTTCATTGCTCCACTTTAAAAAATCATCATCCTCTTTCTCTTTTTGTTTTATTGTAGTATCACTTATTGTATTCAATAAAGTATTATATTGAATGATGATTTGATGATCTACCGTATTCCAATCAGATTCGTGGATACTAATATTGATTATGTGAAGATTATTGAAGTATCAGGTTTGTATGATTTATATCATTATTTTTATTTTTTAATTAAATACAATTTAGATTGCAATTGATTCTATTAAAAAACATTATCATTGATTGCTATATATGATTTTCAGTTGATTCAAAAGATGACATAGCTCTAGCTTATGACATATGAATACGTGTTGTTATTAAATGAGTGTGATGATGCAAGATTTGTCATGGAAACTTAATTACATGCTAAGTCATTTTTATAAATTATTATAAATAATGAATAAATGTTAATTTATTTTTTATAAATTGCAACTGTCACCTGGTTGAAAAACATTTTTTAAAGTATTAGGCAAGATGGGATATATGTACGGCTAGTGGAAAGATTAACAAAAAAGAAGATTAAAAAATCTTTTTACTACTAGTGTTTATGTGAAATGAAAGATAAATCTTTTTTGACATACATATTTTACAAATTTTTATTTGTTTAAAAAGATATTTTTAATGATAAAATAGTAAGTTTTAAAAAAGTTTCTCTCTTAATTTGTCTAGTCAAACATGTCTCTGTCTCACCTCCGTTAGTTTTTCTTTTTAATTGATTCTCTTTGTTTTACAAGTATTAGTGTTTGGTTGCTATTTATTCTAGTAGTACTAGTTTTATAATTTGTGTTATTATTTGATTTATGCAGATGGACATCCCTAATAAGGCGTGCATGTATATTGTAAGAAGGCGGTGCATGAATGTTTAGAATATGTTTTTGAGGCGGACATGTATGTTTTTGAGATGGACATGTATGTTTTTGAGACGAACAAGTATGGTTTTGAGGCGGACATGTATGTTTTTAGAGGCGGACATATATGTTTCTGAGGCGGACATGTATGTTTTTAGAGGTGGACATGTATGTTTTTATAGACAGACATGTATGTTTTTGGAAACTTCAAATAGATATTTTTGTTCACATATGCTCATTTGTATTAAATATTAGTGCATTTTTTACTTTTGATTTTTTTTAGTAATTTGTGTTTTAATTGGAATGTGTTTAACATTTATGTTTTTGTGCTACAAATTTACATTATTCAGAGAACATATATGTATACGTGACAATCCGGATAACATAAATGTTTATTGAAAAGTTTAAAAAGTTGTTAAGCATAAAAATATGTATATTATTTAATATAAAAAACATACATCTAACATGGATTTTTTTTTCAAAACATGAATGTTTTTTTTTAATTTTGAAAATTAAGTGAATTTAAAAAGCAAAGAAAAAAATTTCAAAAATTAAATGATTAAAAAAACGAGATTATTTAAAAATAAACATAAATAATTAAAATATCTTTTATCTTTTACATTTTTGCCCTTATGTATTGATAGGTGTGTAAACACCCATCCTTTTTACCACTTAATTACAATAATAACCGAGCCAAAACGTGTATTTTATGTCATTTATGTCGGAATTATGCGTGGTTTGTGTTTTTGTTGTGATTTAGGACGAAAAGGTGAAAAATGGAGAAAACACGGCTTTCACGGGCTTTTATCGAAGAAAAAGTCAAAAGACGGAAGTTTACTAAAAAGCCGAAGAACTCAAGTCTTATTTATGAAGAAATGTCAAGACGAGTTAAAGAAATCCCGAGCCAAAGTCATTAAAGTCCAAGTATTAAGAAGATTAACAAAGGATTAAGAAGATCAAGGACTAAAGCATGCAATTAAAGAAAGAAGAAAGAGGGAGGAAGCTTCCTAAGCTCCTCCCTAATCTCCTTATATATAGGTTAGATTGTTTTCATTTTGAAATTGTTAGCTAATTTGACAATTAGTCTTTCCACCTTTACATTTTTGCACCATTTCTATTTCCATGTCATTTTTATATTGTTCTTTAAATTCATGTTTTAATTTTCGTGCACTTTGATTCCAAGTAAGTTAATTTCATTGTTAATCTTTATTTCTCTTTAATCAAGCTTCATTTTATCATTCTTCTCCTACTTTTCTTGTTTTTGATTTTTTACAAATTCGGATTAAGCAATCTTTTGCTTAATACCATTGCTTATTTGATTAAAAAGTTCATCTTTTTATTTCCATCTAGGCTTGTATACGAATTAAGCTATAAGTTTGACAATCTTTTTGGCTTATTTTGTATTTGGCTTATTTGATTTTAAAGTTTTCTAAAAGGTTTTATCTTTTTAAAGTTCCTTTTATAAAGTTTATGAATTTCATATTTCAAAAGTTGTCAAATTTATGCTTAGTGAGTTGATTTAGATTTGGTTAAGTGAGCTTATTGAAAGTGCTTATTGAGATTTTTGCTTATCTCCATTTTCGGATTTGTTGGTGTTCATCGCAATATTGAGGGTAATACACATTCCGATGGATTGCTTATTTGTATCTCAATAACCAATTGTGGTTCTACTTTGCGATTATTTGTACCATCCCCCTTATTCCAATCGGGATTGTGATCGCTCATTGCGATCGCATATTCCGACGGAGTTTAAGGTATATTGCGACGAAGTGCTGCCCAAATTTTGACAGCCACATTCGGATAGATTTTGGTACTTTAGTTATTCCGACAATTTTTATTTTTAGACATTCCGATAGTTATTTTTTTAAAAACATTCCGACAGTTTCTTTTTGTATTCCGATGGATTCTCTTTTTCACATTAAGATAGTTTAAAAAATAATAATAATAATAATAATATTCCGATACTACAATAAACACATTCCGATGGATATTATCTAAAAACATTTCGATAGGTTAATATCAATATAACATTGCGATGGACCAGCTAGGTTGGTTGCTTAGCCATTTTTTGCGCCAAAATGAGCTGCCAGGCTGGCTGCTTCCAGCAGCTAGCCTGCCTGATTGCTTATTTACTAGTATTGTTCCGTAATTATCTAGTTTTATCTGAAAGTTGTTCCGATTTTATTTTTCAAAGTTACGTATTTTTAGTTGTTTTTCGTCGATTTTTAGTATTAATATTTTTTCGAAAAGTTTAAGTTTTATCTTTTATTTAGTACCCGCTTTAGGTTTTGCCTCGTTTAGCTTTAAAGTACCATTGTAGTTTTATTCTCTCCTTTTTCATTTAGTAAACTTTATTTTCAAGTCGATAGTTAATTTCGTCTTTTAGTTTTATTTTTATTAATTGTTTCGCGTTAAATTTACGTTTGATTATTTATATTGTTTTGTTTTTATTAATTAATCGCTTTTAGTTTATTGTTTTTTATTTTGTGCATTTACCTTTTAAGTAGAATAGATAACCAAACCATTTTATTTGCCACCAAGAACAACTGAGTCACACTTTTAACCGGAAATCAATTCGTTAAGACACCGAGAAAACGAACTTTTTCAACTAGCAAAACCACAATTTCAAATGGCGCCGCTGCCGGCTCTTTTCGGGAAGATTAACGGTTTTTTGTGAGAGACGCGTTGGATTTTGGGATCCGTTCACTCGTGAACGTTATTTTTCGTGTCAAAAAATTTCAAAAATCCCAAAAACATTTGAAAAATTATAAAAAGCATTTCTTTTTCAAAGTTTTGCACCAAAAATATTCTTCTTGTTTGTCTATTTTTCTTCATGGATTCGTCTTGTGTACGGTGTGGGAGACCATGGCATGGTTTTCAAACATGTCAATGGTGTACTTGTGAGCGGTGTGGTTCTGATATCGACGATACACAATTTGGATTTTGTCCATTTTGTAATTCAACAAATTCATACTTCTCCTCTTACAATACTTTCTCACCCTCTCCCGTCTATGACGATCCTTATCCTCAAAATGCCCCGGATTTTTCTCCATGCCCGTGGTGCTATAAGTGTGGGGATCCTCACGAAAGTTTTCACTGTCCAACGGGGGATCAAAAGTACTATAATTATACCCCTTCCAGTTTTGACCAACCCCTGCAATACCCAATTGATCATCAGCCTCGTCACGGGATGAGTTACCAAGAACCAATTGACGATCTTGCTACAGCCTTTCAAGAACAAAGAAACGATCTTGCTACAGCTTTTCAAGAACAAACGAAAGAGCTTTTACACATGCTGCAAACTTGTATGGAGTCATTTTTACAGCAGCAAGATCAGACGAGTACTCATATCCCTGAGCTTATTATTATCCCTTTAGGTATTGAGGAGAGCGATGACGATATTGAGGTTATTTTCGACGAGGAGGAATTTCTAAAGCAACGTAAGACTTCTCCCCTTACTCCTTCGTCTATTGCTATCACACCCGAGAAGCCCGTTGTCTCTCTCATCATGAAGGATGAGCATCTTAACGTTATCTCGGCAACTGAATCGGACAAATTCCTAAAGTCTAGTGTCGAGGAACTTGTCGTCATCCCAAGTGAGCCCGCGGGTATCCCGGAAAATCTGTGGGATGTGCCGACTTTTGCGGAGCTCACAGACAAGTTTGCTTCGCTAGTCAATGATCACATACTCACAACTCCACATGCGATATTTGATCCTCCTAACAAGAGTTCAACATGTGGTGAGTATGATCATTTCGTCTTCGAGCCCGAGATTGAGGAAATTATCGACCGAGAGCTAGCTCTTTTACCTCCACTTCCTCCTACAAGCGAGGTCGACTTTTCCAACATCGATGCGGAACTTGATGAGTTGGAACGTCTTATTTTTCATAATAATGACGAACCAACTCACATGCCCAAACATCCTATTCTCGAGGAGTTACCTAATCAACACTCCTCTTATGAGAATTACGTTTACCACATTCGTGAGGATTTACCTTATCAACAATCCCCACAAATGAATGATGGTTTCGTACTTGATCGTGATCTTTTCAAACGAGTTTCTACACTCCTTATCTACGATGATATCGACAAGATCTACTTTCATGAGGATAAATGCTTTGACCCGGGAGGTGACATGGATCATTCTATGATTGATAATTTTACGGCTTTGCCAATTGGTCTGCATCCATTGTCTTTGGAGGATGACAATGTGATTCCCCTACCCACCCCACCTCCCGTCAATCTGGATTTCACTTGCTTTTCTTATATTGAGCAGACTTTCCTACCATTCAAGACTTATCCTCCCGCCTCTCCTTTGTTGATGTCCTCCGGGAATGAGGACAAGGTCTTTGATCCCGGTATTACATTCGAGGCTTCCCCATGGACCATTTAATTCGGGGACGAGTAAGGCTCGTGACTCGGTTAACAAAAACAAGCGCTCTTCGGGAGGTAACCCGATTATCTATCTTTATCTGTTTTCAGCATAAATGTAGGGGGGAACCCTGTTGGTGTTTCGTGCTTTCTTTCTTATCTTATGCAGGGATTCGAGCGCTCAATGATCCACTCTTGATGATTTTTGACAAACCATGATTCCGTGTTCCCTTCTTCCCGGTTCTATCCTAAACTCTTTTCGATTCACTATTTTATATTTCTCAATATTAAAATAGGAATCTCTTTAGTTGTCTCTTCCTTAGCGAGATTTAAACAACGTGCACAATGTCCTAAGTGTAGGGGAGTTTACTCCCATATGCTTAAACATTGAGGACAATGTTTATATTAAGTGTAGGGGGGACTTCTATAGAAGTTTAAGTGGACTTTTCCATTAAAATGCCTTCATTTAACCGGAAAATCATCTTTTTCAGCATATTTCAAATTTTTAATTAACTTTGGCCATTTAGTCGTAATTTTTAAATTTTTTATCGTTGCTTTCATATGTATATATCCCGCAATAAAGTCAAAAATATTAATAAAGTGGTGTAGCTAGTTTAGAAGTCTTTGACATATTAGGCCCGTTGCGATTATTTTGACTCAACCCGAATAGACTTGTCCAAGTTTATTCTAGCTAGTATCCTTAACCATGTAGACCTTAGTTGGTTCATTAGGCTAAGCATCCACGAGTCTCATTACTTGAGATTTTAAATTGTGGAGAACGAGAAATGATAGAGTCAATTATAAGTCGGTATTCTTGCACAAACACACTTGGTGTGATTATCTGCCTATTCTCCCATCACTTGCTAATAATTTATCTTCAATAAGTAAGGTGGTACGATTTGAAAAGTTACTTAGCTTCTAGCCCAAGATCGATTAAAATTTGCTCGATAATGATAAGAGTTCATAGCCAAGGCATAACTTATGAAGCGGGGCGCGAAGATTGGCGAGTCCGAAAAGGCCCTAACAAGGCATGAGGATTCCATTTTATTGCTGAAGATCCAAGGTGATGTGAAAAGCATTATTCCTAAAATCAATATGAAGGATCAAGACTCACGAAGAAAAGCAATCAACTCCCATAAAGATCATGGAGAAGTCTATCCGAAAAGACCCTAACAAGGTATGAGGATAAATAGATCCAAGTCCGAAAAGGAGGCGGATCGTTGTATCTCAAATTCCCAATTAGCGATTGAAGAAATAATGATGAAGTCGTGGTCAACAAAGTGGAGTATCCCTCAAAAATACTCCAAGTGAAGAACTCTATTAACGAAGAGAAGACCATTATCTCAAGCACGTCTTTTCAAGATATGAAGTATGAAGTACATGCCAAATATCGGCCCGAGAAAGGTCTCAAATCGTGAAGCGAGTTATGCCAAGATATGAACTTTTTGATATCCCGAGAAGCAGTTTTAAAAGATTTTGTCCTTTAGCTAACTATTGATCAAATCGTCCTACTTTGCTTTCTGCCTAAATAAACTATCACAATAAGTCCAAAAATGCATCTTCATGATCATTCTAAGACAAAAATAAAATATATGAGATACACCTAGGAATAAGGGAGTTTAAGCATATAATTAAGCCATGTGTGTAAGTGTTTGTTTTGCTAACTTATAATAACAATGATCTCGTTTTTAAGCTTAGTTTGGGAACGTGAAACTTGAGGGTGATAAATCTTCGCAGCAGCGAAGCCCTAATATAAGTCTTAGATCTCTTCACGAGTTATTTCCATATAGCTATTTTCTAGTGAAAATGGGTTTCTATCCTGTTGTTTACTTTAAAGTTTTAATTTCTCTTAGTACTCTAATTTTTGTTTTAGTAGTATGTTAATAAGGCCAGGGTTGATTGATTATGAGAAAAGTGTAAAATTGCTTTATCACTAAGCATTGCATAAGGGCATGGCAATGGTTAAGTGTAGCGGATTTGATAGGTGTGTAAACACCCATCCTTTTTACCACTTAATTACAATAATAACCGAGCCAAAACGTGTATTTTATGTCATTTATGTCGGAATTATGCGTGGTTTGTGTTTTTGTTGTGATTTAGGACGAAAAGGTGAAAAGTGGAGAAAACACGGCTTTCACGGGCTTTTATCGAAGAAAAAGTCAAAAGACGGAAGTTTACTAAAAAGCCGAAGAACTCAAGTCTTATTTATGAAGAAATGTCAAGACGAGTTAAAGAAATCCCGAGCCAAAGTCATTAAAGTCCAAGTATTAAGAAGATTAACAAAGGATTAAGAAGATCAAGGACTAAAGCATGCAATTAAAGAAAGAAGAAAGAGGAAGGAAGCTTCCTAAGCTCCTCCCTAATCTCCCTATATATAGTTTAGATTGTTTTCATTTTGAAATTGTTAGCTAATTTGACAATTAGTCTTTCCACCTTTACATTTTTGCACCATTTCCATTTCCATGTCATTTTTATATTGTTCTTTAAATTCATGTTTTAAATTTCGTGCACTTTGATTCCAAGTAAGTTAATTTCATTGTTACTCTTTATTTCTCTTTAATCAAGCTTCATTTTATCATTCTTCTCCTACTTTTCATGTTTTTGATTTGTTACAAATTCGGATTAAGCAATCTTTTGCTTAATCCCATTGCTTATTTGATTAAAAAGTTCATCTTTTTATTTCCATCTAGGCTTGTATACGAATTAAGCTATAAGTTTGACAATCTTTTTGGCTTATTTTGTATTTGGCTTATTTGATTTTAAAGTTTTCTAAAAAGTTTTATCTTTTTAAAGTTCCTTTTATAAAGTTTATGAATTTCATATTTCAAAAGTTGTCAAATTTATGCTTAGTGAGTTGATTTAGATTTGGTTAAGTGAGCTTATTGAAAGTGCTTATTGAGATTTTTTCTTATCTCCATTTTCGGATTTGTTGGTGTTCATCGCAATATTGAGGGTAATACACATTCCGATGGATTGCTTATTTGTATCACAATAACCAATTGTGGTTCTACTTTGCGATCATTTGTATCATCCCCCTTATTCCGATCGAGATTGCGATCGCTCATTACGATCGCATATTCCGACGGAGTTTAAGGTATATTGCGACGAAGTGTTGCCCAAATTTTGACAGCCACATTCGGATAGATTTTGGTACTTTAGTTATTCCGACAATTTTTATTTTTAGACATTCCGATAGTTCTTTTTTTAAAAACATTCCGACAGTTTTCTTTTAGTATTCCGATGGATTCTCTTTTTCACATTACGATAGTTTAAAAAAAATAAAAAAAAAAATAATAATATTCTGATACTACAATAAACACATTCCGATGGATATTATCTAAAAACATTTCGATAGGTTAATATCAATATAACATTGCGATGGACCAGCTAGGTTGGTTGCTTAGCCATTTTTGGCGCCAAAATGAGCAGCCAGGCTGGCTGCTTCCAGCAGCTAGCCTGCCTGCTTGCTTATTTACTAGTATTGTTCCGTAATTGTCTAGTTTTATCTGAAAGTTGTTCCGATTTTATTTTTCAAAGTTACGTATTTTTAGTTGGATTTTTCGTCGATTTTTAGTATTAATATTTTTTCGAAAAGTTTAAGTTTTATCTTTTATTTAGTACCCGCTTTAGGTTTTGCCTCGTTTAGCTTTAAAGTACCATTTTAGTTTTATTCTCTCCTTTTTCATTTATTAAACTTTATTTTCAAGTCGATAGTTAATTTCGTCTTTTAGTTTTATTTTTATTAATTGTTTCGCTTTAAATTTACGTTTGATTATTTATATTGTTTTGTTTTTATTAATTAATCGCTTTTAGTTTATTGTTTTTTATTTTGTGCATTTACCTTTTAAGTAGAATAGATAACCAAACCATTTTATTTGCCACCAAGAACAACTGAGTCACACTTTTAACCGGAAATCAATTCGTTAAGACACCGAGAAACGAACTTTTTCAACTAGCAAAACCACAATTTCATGTATTTTTATCTAATAAACTAAATCAAAATAATTATCTAAATTCTGATTGGTCTATTATGGTTGTGTTTTCCCGTGTTATTAGATGATTAATGATAGAATATTGATTAAAAGATATGAATTTCTAGAGAGAGAAAGTAGTGAGAGAAAGTAGAGAGAGAGATGATTAACGTAGTGAATATTAGATTAGAAGAATTAGAGTTACAAATGATCATCCACCCTTTTTAACATGCTAGGAAGGAACTTATATAGCCGGGCTTACATGTAACCATAATGGGTTATATTGTTTGGACCGGGCTTGTCTTTTGGGCTTAAGTAGCTTAAATCTAAGCCCGTGAACCATGACTATTTAACTAACTATTACAACGTTCTAATGAATATTACAATAATAAACTATGACCGAGCATTCTTGTTTGGCTCAATATTTTGAGGCTAACAATCTCCCCCAATGTGAGGTCATTCCTCTTCGATATTTGGAGTCCAATGGAGATTTATGAATTTCGTCATAAATGAGTCTTGAACGTGTAATAGTAGTGTTGTTCCTTCATGTTGTGATCTTTGAGCCTTTGTCATTGTCTTTCGACTTAGTCTTTTATCTTGAGATCTTCAAATCATTCTTGACTTGTCTTTGCCATCTTGTGATCTTGTGTCTTTATCCACATGCTCACACTATTAATTGTTGAATAAATCTTTAGGCATGAATATGTGGTTTTGAATCTTTGACTTTGCTGAGTACACCGTGACGCCACCTTCTCGAGACAAAACATAGACATGGACTGAATGGATTTGACATTCGTCCTAAATCGGTAGTGTTTTACCTCCGGTCGGTGAAGACCGTTATACGATATTAAATACCGTACCTGTGATTAGGTAGATTCAATTAAGAATCTCCTTGACAGGGTTTCGCGACTGTACTAGCCGTTCTCTTTACTCGACCGTCTCAAAGCAAGACTGCGAAGATAAAGAGTGAATCAATTGGATAAATATCCGCTTGATTAAAGTCGTCAATTAAAATTCCTTGAACAAGTTTGATTCATTAAGAATCTTACCATGGTTGCTTTCCAGTTGACACAAGCTTGATTCATAATAATCTCACAAGTCACCTACCGTAGCGCTGTTTGATGCTGACGCTAGAAGGATTTCCATTCGTCACTGTGAATATTAATGAATATCACTCTGAATGTTCTGGCAAGACCATAAAAATATTGCGTAGAAACCTGAAACGAGTTTGAATCAATTCAGAATCAAACCACTGTTGCTTTTCAGCTTACACATGTTCAATTCTAGAAGAATCTTACACATGACCTACTGCAGTGCTGTTTGATGTTAACACTGGAAGGATTTCCACTCATCATTGTGAATACTAAGTAGTATCACTCTGAGTGTTCTAGAAATATCACAAGGATATAGCGTAGGACTCTATTGATCTTCATCCGTGTGTCCTAACGAGATTTGATTGATCTCTTAGCTCTAGACTCGATTTTTGCACTTTTAGTGTTCGGAGGCTGGAGCAGATGCCACCTATTCAATATCAACTAGATCGAAGTGAGAAAGTCAATAGAAGACGTGTTGATCTCCGTGACAATAAAACAAACTTCTTTTGAGAGAAGCCTGAGTAGATAGGAAAGGGTTGTGCATTACATCACTGGGTCCATGATGTGTTGTCTTCATGATGTGTTGACCCGGTTTATGCCTAAGTTGTATGGAGGGCTTCTTTCTTTAGACCCTTTATCCTTACATTTCTTTTTCAATCTTCAACCCCTTCAATGCTTACCAAGACATCATTACTAACACCTTGTTGTGATTGTTCTAGTGCTAGCATCAGTACTTACTTCGACATTCAGCTTCATTCACATTCTACTCCATCTTTCCTAAGGACTTCTAATAATATATTAGATTGTCCCTGGGAAGATCCCTCCGGTTCTGGTTGGATCATAGGACTTAAACCTAACCACCCTTTTGACACCAATAACGTCGTGAATTAAATATGTTGTGGGTATTTGATCGTAACCATGAGTGCTTGAGTCTTTAGATCACATTTTAGTCACATTTTCTCCCCTATCTCTAATATATAAAATCGTTTGATATTAGAGATACCAAATTTGATTAAAATATATATTGTGTAGAAGAGTCTTGAAAAACTTTCGGGAGAAAAATGTGTCAAACTTTAGCATGAATTTGGAACGCTCCCCCTAAAAAATTGATCCAATGGAATTGTTATTATGAGGATATGATCCACATTAAGCTTTTGAGGATAGGAGTTGTTGAACAAACAATTTTTGAAAGATTTTGAATATCATTGAGAAATTCTTGAAAAAATTGTGTTCAACGCTTTTTGAAAAATCAATTCTTTTTGACGAAAAAGTTTTTCTAAAGCATAAACTTGAGTTCATAGACTTTGAATGTCTTTACGAATCCACTCAAGTGTAAGAAGATTTAACTTCTTTCGTAAGGGTAAGGGCACAAAAGCGTACACTCCCCCGTGAATTTAGATCCGGGTTGCAATCTGAAAGTGATTACAAGCCATTGTGTTGAGCTCAAAACGTTGAATGTTTTGTGACAAGCTCAACCCAAGATAGATTGCTCTACCCGTTGTTTGGAAATATTGTCCAAAATAGATAAATTCCTTTATTAAAATAAGAAATGACATGTTTTGAAAAATATTTACAACTTTCATTCGAGCTTTATGTACACACCCGTGTCGTTATTGAGCGACATTTCTAGGTACGTCCATATTATCGATACTGAAAGACATGTCGAGAAGAATCTTTTTGGATTTTGAAAGATTTTTAATTTTGTGTTTTTGTTTTATATGTTTTATATTTTTGTATTTTGTTTCTCCATAGATATATACAAGTAGATGTTTGAAATATGAATCAAGCAGGTACCTTTGCAAGAATCTCCAGGTCTGCTGGAGTCAAACATCTCATACCAATTTTCCTAACAAGGTACTCAAACCTATCTTTCGACAGAGCTTTCGTGAACAAGTCGGCTAACTGATAATCCATTTCGACAAAGTATAGCTCAACGATTCCGCGTTCAACTTGTTCCTTTATAAAGTGATATCTGACGTCAATGTGCTTCGTGCGGGAATGCTGTACCAGATTGCAGGAGATGGCTATGGCAGACTTTGAGTCACAATACATAGGTACTTTATCAAAGTGGAAGCCATAATCTGTGAGTTGTGTTCTCATCCATAGAACTTGAGCACAACAAGCAGATAGAGACACATACTCCGTTTCGGCTAATGACAATGATGTGCAATCCTGCTTCTTGGAAGACCATCCAACAAGCTTATCTTGACCTAGAAATTATGCACCACCAGAAGTACTTTTACGTGTATCAAGATACCCTGCATGATCAGAATCTGAATAGGCCGTTAGAAAGAAACCGGTTTCCCTCGGATACCAGAGTCCCATGTGAACGGTATTCTTAAGGTACTGAAATATCCGTTTAACCTTCTTGAGGTGATTTTCAGTGTGTCGTGCTTGATATCGTGCACAATAGCATGTAGCATGATGAATATCAAGTCTGCTTGCTGTCAAGTACATGAGGGACCCGATCATGGAACGATATCTCGTTTGATCTATGGGTAATCCCTCCAAGTCAGTATCTAGGGATGTTGTGGATAATGGTGTCCTAACCGGGTCACATGAGGTCATACCATGCTTTTTGATTATTTCTTAACAATACTTAGCTTGGTTTATAAAGATACCACTTGGGGATTGGTGAACTTGAATTCCTAGAAAGAATTTTAGTTTGCCCATCATAGACATTTCAAATTTGTTGTGCATTACTTTTTCAAACCATTTTGAAAGTTTTGGGTTTGTAGACCCAAAAATAATGTCATCAACATAAATCTGCACAAGCAAAATGTCATCCCCATATTTATAAGTGAACAAAGTTAGATCAATGGAACCTTTTGAGAAACCTTTGGAGACCAGAAATTTTGAGAGCTCGTCGTACCACACCCTTGGAGCTTGCTTGATACAATGATTTTGTATGGGTTCAGATTAAATCTCGGTATCCTCTCGAATTGATTACAGCTCAAAGTGGAATAGTTGTTCTTGGTACAAAAAGGGTTGTGATTTTCTATGCTACTAAAAAAGATCAAATGCATGAAATAGAGAAAATAAGCCAAAAATAACTAATAAAAAAAAGTTCTGAATGAAGGAAAAAAAGTTCTGAATGAAGGAAAAAGTTCTGAATGAAGGAAAAGTTCTGAATGAAGGAAAAGTTCTGAATGAAGGAAAAAGTTCTGAATGAAGGAAAAGTTCCGAATGAAGGAAAAGTTCCGAATGAAGGAAAAAGTTCCGAATGAAGGAAAAAGTTCCGAATGAAGGAAAAAGTTCCGAATGAAGGAAAAAGTTTCGAACGAAGGAAAAAGTTCCGAATGAAGGAAAAAGTTCTGAATGAAGGAAAAAGTTCCGGATGAAGGAAAAAGTTCCGGATGAAGGAAAAAGTTCCGAATGAAGGAAAAAGTTCCGAATGAAGGAAAAAGTTCTGAATGAAGGAAAAAGTTCCGAATGAAGGAAAAAGTTCCGAATGAAGGAAAAAGTTCCGAATGAAGGAAAAAGTTCCGAATGAAGGAAAAAGTTCCGAATGAAGGAAAATGTTCCGAATGAAGGAAAAAGTTCCGAATGAAGGAAAAAGTTCCGAATGAAGGAAAAGTTCATCCGGAACCTGGGAACATAAAAACAGTCGTTTACCCGAAGAACAAGGAAACCAATTTTGATCCAAAAATCACCAAGTTTTTCACCAAAAACTTAAATAAACTAATCACAAAGCATCTACTAACCATAAACTACAAATCCCATCAACAAAAACACAAAACCCAACAACTTTTGAAGATCAAATCAATCAAATAAAAACTTGAAAACTTGAAATAAAAGATGATGATGAACAAGATGAAATGGAAAGATTAAACAAGAACTTGTATTGATGATTAATGTTGTAACAATCACAAAACAAGAATTAAAATTACAAGATTAAAAATCAAAGATCAAGATCACCAAACACCCTAGTGGTGTTGGTGATGATACGAACTAAAAGGGAGAAAAAAGGGGAGGAGAGGAAAAACTAAAGCTGGCACTAAGTGTGTGAGGTGTGGGCTTTATATAGCCTTGTCTTTTGGTTGGTGAGTGGGCTTTCTCCCGTTCTTCTTGTCTTCTCGTCTTTTCAGAAAAGTTGACGTTTTCGATTCTGATTCGGGATTTGTTGTCGATTAAATTCAACTCGTCTTTTAATTTCTTCGTTTAATAGACTTGAGTTTCTTCGACTTATGTAAATCTTCCATCTTTGGTCCTTTTCTTCGATAAATCTTCGAATAGGCCCAGTGACTTCAAATCTTTTGCATCTCTTGGACAATAGACTTTATCTTGAGTCTTTTGCTTCAGTAAAACCCGTGCAATCCCATGTTTTCTTTAATATTCATCCGGTTGGCTCTGAAAACACAATAAACACAAAAACCACGCATAATTCCAAACAAATGATATTAAATACGTGTTTTGGTCTCGTTTTAGCCAGAATTAAGTGGTAAAAGGATGGGTGTTTACACACCTATCAAATCCCCTACACTTAACCATTGCCATGCCCTCATGCAATGCTTAGTGATTAAGCAAATTTACACTTTTCTCATAATTAATCAACCTTGGCCTTATTCAAATACTACTAAACAAAAATTAAAGTACTAAAAGGAGTTAAAACTTTAAAGTAAACAAAAGGATGGAAATAACTTGCAAAGAAATCAATGACTTACATTAGGGCTTTGGTGCTGCGAAGATTTATCACCCTCAAGTTTCACGTTCCCCAAACTAAGCTTAAAAACGAGATCATTGTTATTATAAGTTAGCAAATCAAACACTTACACACATGGCTTAATTAAATGCTTAAACTCCCTTATTCCTAGGTGTATCTCTTATATTTTATTTTTGTCTCAGAATGATCATGAAGACGCATTTTTGGACTTATTTCGATAGTTTATTTAGGCTGAAAGCAAAGTGGGACGATTTGATCAATAGTTAGCTAAAGGACAAAATCTCTTAAAACTGCTTCTCGGGATATCAAAAAGTTCATATCTTGGCATAACTCGGTTCACGATTTGAGACCTTTCTCGGGCCGATATTTGGCATGTACTTCATACTTCATATCTTGAGAGACGTGCTTGAGATAATGGTCTTCTCATCGTTCATAGAGTTTCTTCACGTGGAGACTTTTGAGAGGTACTCCAACTTTGTTGACCACGACTTCATGATTATTTCTTCAATCTCTATTTGGGATTTTGAGATACAACGATCCGCCTCCTTTTCGGACTTGGATCTATTTATCCTCATACCTTGTAAGGGTCTTTTCGGATAGACTTCTCCATGATCTTTATGGGAGTTGATTGCTTTTCGTGGTGAGTCTTGATCCTTCATATTGACTTTGGGAATAATGCTTTTCACATCACTTTGGATCTTTAGCAATAAAATGGAATCCTCATGCCTTGTTAGGGCCTTTTCGGACTCGCCAATCTTCGCGCCCCGCTTCATAAGTTATGCCTTGGCTATGAACTCTTATCATTACCGAGCAACTTTTAAACGATCTTGGGCTAGAAGCTAAGTAACTTTTCAAATCGTACGACCTTACTTATTGTAGATAAATTATTAGCAAGTGATGGGAGAATAGGCAAATAATTACACCAAGTGAGCTTGTGCAAGAATACCGACTTATAATTGACTCTATCATTTCTCGTCCTCCACAATTTAAAATCTCAAGTAATGAGACTCGTGGATACTTAGCCTAATAAACCAATTAAGGTCTACATGGTTAAGGATACTAGCTAGAATAAACTTAGATAAGTCTATTCGGGTTGAGTCAAAATAAACGCAACGGGCCTAATATGTCAAAGACTTCTAAACTAGCTACACCACTTTATTAATATTTTTGATTTTATTGCGGGGTATATACATATGAAAGCAAAGATAAAAATTTAAAAATTACGACTAAGTGGCCAAAGTTAATAAAAAATTTGAAAAATGTTGAAAAATAGGATTTTCTGGTTAAATGAAGGCATTTTCATGGAAAAGTCCACTTAAAACTTCGATAGAAGTCCCCCCTACACTTAAGATAAACATTGTCCTCAATGTGTAAGCATGTGGGAAAAGTCTCCCCTACACTTATGACATTGTGCACGTTGGTTAACTCAAGTTAAGGAAGAGACGACTAAAGTGATCAATTTCAAATGTGAGTATAAAGAAAATTGAATCACGATAGTTGAGAGATAGAACCGGATTTTGGATAACACGGGAGCACGGTTCTTCAAAGATTCCAAGAGTGCACTTATCCCTGTAATCACATCACCACACAAAGATAAACACGTATAGAAGTCCCCCTACACTTAGGAGGTTAAAACATAAAGGATAGATACTCGGGCTGCCTCCCGAGGAGCGCTTGTTTTTGATAACCGAGTCACGAGCCTGACTCGACCCAAAATTAGTTCATGGGGAACGTGGTGAGGGATGGAATCACCTCCTGAGAGGTGTCCTCACCAAAGTACAACTTCACTCGTTGGCCATTCACCTTAAAATTAGGTCCATTAGGTTGAGCGAGCGAGAGTACCATATGGAAACATTTGGGCAATGGTGAATGGGCCGGACCAACGAGATTTGAGCTTTCCCGAGAATATTTTCAACCGAGAGTTAAAAAGTAAGACTTTGTCTCCAACATGGAACTCTCGGTTCTTAATCTTAGAGTCGTGAATGAGCTTAGTCCTTTCCTTATAGATTAAAGAATTTTCATAAGCCTCATTACGGAGTTCATTGAGCTCATTGAGTTGGATCTTGCGTAGGTCACCGACTTTGTTAATATCAAAATTGGCCCACTTCAAGGCCAGGTAAGCCTTGTGCTCCAACTCAATGGGGAGGTGGCACGCTTTCCTGTACACAAGACGATAAGGCGTACAGCCGATCGGGGTCTTGTAAGCAGTACGGAAAGCCCACAAAGCATCATCAAGTTTATCAGCCCATGAGGCACGATGCTCTCCCACGGTTCTTTCCAGAATTCGCTTAAGACCTCGGTTGGATATTTCAGCCTAGCCATTAGTTTGTGGGTGGTAGGCTGTGGAAAGACGATGATTTACACCGTACTTAACCATGACTCTAGCAAATTGGTCATTGCAAAAATGAGTCCCACGATCACTAATAATGGCACGAGGCACACCGAATCTAGCGAAAAGAGCTTTCAGAAAGTTACAAACCACCCTAGCGTCATTAGTAGGTAAAGCTTTGGCTTCAACCCACTTTGAAATGTAATCAACGGCTACAAGGATGTATTTGTTTCCTTTAGAAGAAGGGAATGGCCCCATAAAGTCGATACCCCAAACATCAAAAATTTCACACTCTTGAATGAAATTCTGAGGCATCTCGTCTTTATGTGTGATCGTGCCTTGTTTTTGGCAAACATCACATCTTTTAACCATATCGTGAGCGTCACGATATATGGAGGGCCAATAAAATCCCGAATCAAACACTTTTTTAGCGGTGTAGTTGGGACCAAAGTGACCACCGGTGGGTCCTTTGTGGCAAGCATCAAGGATTTCTGACGCTGCCGGTCCATCAACACATCGGCGGATAATCAGGTCGGCACATTGTTTGAATAGGTAAGGGTCGTCCCAAAAGTAAGTCTTAATGTCGGTGAAGAACTTTTTCTTTTGTTGGGACGTCAACCCTTCCTTGAGAATTCCACCCGCCAAGTAGTTTGCAAAGTCCGCAAACCACGGGGTTGCATTAGAATTCGAATTTATAGACATTAAGGTCTCCAAGGGAAAAGAATCATTGATTTCTTTGGTCGGATGATCCCCTTGGTAAGGATCCTCAAGTCTGCTGAGATGGTCCGCGGCTAGGTTTTCAGCTCCTTTTTTATCGCGAATTTCGATTTTAAATTCCTGGAGCAGCAAAACCCAGCGAAGAAGTCTTGGTTTGGAATCTTGCTTTGTCAACAAGTACTTCAACGCGGAATGATCGGTATACACAATTGTGGTGGAAAGGACAAGATAGGGGCGAATTTTTTCAAAGGCATAGACAACAGCTAAAAGCTCTTTTTCGGTTGTCGTATAATGCAACTGTGCCCCTGTCATTGTCTTGCTAGCGTAATGGATCGGTTGGAAGTGTTTGTTCATTCTTTGTCCCAGAACCGCTCCAATAGCAAAATCACTAGCATCGCACATCAACTCAAAAGGCAGCTCCCAATTAGGGGTAACCAAGACAGGTGCCTTAGTAAGCTTATCCTTAAGCGAGTCAAAGGCTTCAAGACACTCTTTGGAAAAGATAAAAGGAGTATCTTTTTCCAAGAGGTGGGTCATCGGGCGAGCGATTTGAGAAAAATCTTTGATGAATCGACGGTAGAAGCCCGCATGACCCAGAAAACTTCTCACACCCTTCACGGTTGAAGGTGGAGGCAACTTTACGATAACATCGACTTTAGCACGGTCTACTTCAAGACCGGCTTTGGAAATCTTGTGTCCCAGTACGATGCCTTCTTTTACCATAAAATGGCATTTTTCCCAATTCAGAACTAGGCGAGTGTCTTCGCACCTCTTTAGCATACGTTCCAAATTGGCAAGGCAAGAAGAGAAGGAATCCCCGAAGACCGAGAAATCATCCATGAAGACTTCCATGGTTTGTTCAACCATGTCATGGAAGATAGCTAACATGCACCTTTGGAAAGTCCCGGGCGCATTACATAAGCCAAAAGGCATTCTTTTGTAAGCAAATGTGCCATAGGGACAAGTGAATGTAGTCTTCTCTTGATCTTGGGGATCGATGGGTATTTGGAAATAACCTGAGAAACCATCAAGAAAGCAGTAATATTCATTACCTGCTAATCGTTCAAGCATTTGGTCCATAAAAGGTAGAGGGAAATGATCCTTTCTCGTGGCATCATTGAGTTTAGGGTAGTCTATACAAACTCTCCACCCAGTAACGAGACGAGTGGGAATCAACTCGTTGTGTTCATTGGGAACAACGGTTATTCCGCCCTTCTTGGGCACACAATGGATTGGACTAACCCATGGTGAATCCGAAATAGGGTAAATCATACCCGCATCAAGAAGTTTGATAACCTCTGTTTTGATGACTTCATGTATTTTTGGATTCACCCTTCGTTGGCTTTGAATAGTGGGCTTAAAGTCGTCCTCCATGAGAATTTTGTGTGTGCAGAAGTGAGGGTCAATTCCACGAATATCAGAAATCTTCCAAGCAATAGCCTTCTTATGATCTTTCAACACGGTGATAAGTCGGGCTTTTTCTTCTTCCGTTAGGTCCTTAGCAATGATGACTGGCGACTTCTTCTCTTCTTCAAGGAACACATACTCGAGATGTGACGGTAACTCCTTTAGCTCTAAATTCGGAGGATTTTCGACGGGAGGCGTATTCGAAGTCGGAGTATCGATAGCAATGACCGTGGGAGATGGAGGAGAAGGATTGTCTTCGGTGAGAAGATTGTCAAAGAAATTCATGTCTTCATCCCCATCGGTGGGAGAATCATTAGTAGCTAAATTCACATCTCCCATGGTATCTTCAAGATTGTTCCAAAATAAATCACTATCTCCAAATAGAGACAATGATGAATCAATAGAGGACACGGTCTCAACATTGGGAAGAGAGGTAGGAATACTTTTGCAAGCATCATTAAAGTGTTCTTCACAAGCCTCATCAAGAACGTCAATACAATTAACGCTCTCATATGAATAAGGCTGTTTAGACAACTTTCCCATGTTGAAGAATACTTTATCATCACCCACTCTCATGATAAGCTCACCGGCTTCAACATCAATAAGAGTGCGACCGGTCCTCAAGAATGGACGTCCAACAATTAGTGGCACACGGGGGTCCATCTCGTAGTCGACGACAACAAAATCAGCAGGGAAGGTGAATTTGTCGACTCCTACAATGACGTCTTCGGCTATCCCCACTGGATAAGCAACCGTACGGTTAGCTAATTCCAAAGTCATTTTGGTGGGGACTAGCTCTGGGAGAGATAATTGCTTCCAAACACTTAGAGGCATGAGATTAATACTGGCACCTAGATCGGCTAGGGCCATGCAATTCTCTACTCCCGGGAAATTGCAAGGGATAAGAAAACGACCCGGATCACCAAGCTTGGTTGGCAATTTCCTTAAGAGCACTGCAGAGCAATTCTCATTAAGTTGGGTGTTGGCAATATCGAGGAGCTTTTCCTTATCGCTCAAAAGATCTTTAAACATTTTTGCGTATTTAGGCATGTGATCGAGAGCCTCAGCGAAGGAGATATTGAAATTCAGTTGTTTGAACATTTTAAGGAAATTCGAAACCTGAATATCGTCCTTGCTTTTGAGCTTCTCTTTCCTCAACCTAGATGGATAAGGTATATTGGAAGAAGAGGAAGGCTTTGGAAGAATAGGATCACTCACATCCTTGGGTGGAGGAGGGGTAGAAGGAAGAGGTGGAGAAATTGGGGAAGGAGAAGGATGAGGAATAGGAGCAGGTGACTCGTTCTCCTTAGTCACAACCACCGGTGGAGGTATAGGAAGCTCGGGTTCTTTGGTACCTTTACCACTTCGAGTAGTGATTGCTTTCATCTCCCCTCTTGGGTTCGCAACGGTGTTACTCGGAAGAGTACCCGAAGAAGAGGGTTGATTACCTTGGAAGAAACTAGCCATCATGTTCCTCAAGTCATTAGTTTGGGTATCCAACGTATTTCTCATGTCGGCTCTCAAGTCGTTTCCTTGCTTGACCAAGTCTGCTTTCAAATTTATCACTTCACACTGAAGATTTTCCACGATCACATCGTTTGTCCTCATGTAGGTCTGCACTTCTTGGTGTAGAGCGGTGGATTGGTTGGGAGAAGCATTGTATGCGGGTGGTTGATAAGCAGGTTGTTGGTAAACTTGGTTGTTACGTTGAGGTGGTTTTTGCTGCTTGTGAGGAGGGATGTATGGTTGTCGAGGTTGTTGTTGTTGTTGAGGAGGGCGATTGAGGTTTGATTGTTGGTTTGGGTTGGTTGGAGGAAAACCAGGTGGTGAAAGATAGTTGTTGCTGCGGTAGCTAAGTAAATTACGGTCACCTTGAGGTCTAGCTTGATAAGCAGGTTGAGGATAGGTGCCATAAGCTGCATTAACATTCTCAGAAGGGTAGTCTTGGGTGGCGGTACAAGTGGTGTAAGAGTGAGGACCACCGCATATCTCACAAGGTTGGCTGACAGCGTTAACTTGAGCGTGTTTAGCGTTGTTGCTGTTGTTGTTGCTGACGGTATGGGTGACAAGCGATTCAAGAAGCGTAGTGATTTTGTCCAATCGCTTGTCGCTGTCACTAGTGCTAGCACTAGCGACATTGGACCGAACAATCTTGGTTTGCACACGAGATTTATTCTCAATGATGTCCCAAGCAGCATTGGAAGTCTTAGCCAATAGATTACCCCCCGAGGCACTGTTCAGTGAATCTTGGTCACTCATGCTTAAACCATTGTAAAAAGTATTAATTTGATGTACTTTGGTAAAACCATGTTGTGGGCATTTCTTAAAAGATCTTTAAAACGATCCCAAGATTCACTGAACGACTCATCGTACTTTTGTTCAAAATTTATGATTTCATTCCGCAAAGCGGTAGTACGAGAGGGTGGGAAAAAGTAATTGATAAACTTTGTTTCCAAATCCGTCCACGAGAGAATACTCTGTAGCGGTTCCTTAGCAAGCCAATGCCGGGCTTGTCCCTCTAAAGAAAAGGGAAAAAGTTGTAACTTGATAACCTCTTGTGGAACACCATTGAATTTGACCGTGTTGGTGAGTTGCAAGAATCTCTTGATGTGGTCGTGTGGATCATCAATGGTACGTCCCAAGAATGGTTGAGCGGAGACCATCTGGATAAAGCCTGATTTTAGCTCGAAATTGTTGGCGGCAATTGGTGGTATAACAATTGGGACAATGTTGCCATCTACATGAGCTTGCAGCAATTCAATCATCGGGCGATTATCCGGAAGGGGCTCATTGTGGTTGTTATTGTTCATGTTGTTGAAAGGTGGGTTGTTGTTGTTATTATTGTTTGGAGGTGGTACACCGGCCATGTCTAAGTGATCGAGAGGCTCGGGCTCTTGATAAGACGTGGATCGAGTGCGCATACACCTGCAAAAGAACTAACAAGGCAAAAACAATACAAAAATATTTTTTTGGTTTTTAATTTTTTAATTTTTTAATTTTTTTTTGTATTTTTGAAAATTTTATATTTTTTAGGATTTTTTGAAATTTTTTATGAAAAAGTAACGTTCACGGGGAACGGATCCCAAAATCAAAGTTCTCAAAAAAAACTTTTGATCTTAACGAGAAGAGCCGGCAGCGGCGCCATTTGATACAATGATTTTGTATGGGTTCAGATTAAATCTCGGTATCCTCTCGAACTGATTACAGCTCAAAGTGGAATAGTTGTTCTTGGTACAAAAAGGGTTGTGATTTTCTATGCTACTAAAAAAGATCAAATGCATGAAATAGAGAAAATAAGCCAAAAATAACTAATAAAAAAAAGTTCTGAATGAAGGAAAAAAAGTTCTGAATGAAGGAAAAAGTTCTGAATGAAGGAAAAGTTCTGAATGAAGGAAAAGTTCTGAATGAAGGAAAAAGTTCTGAATGAAGGAAAAGTTCCGAATGAAGGAAAAGTTCCGAATGAAGGAAAAAGTTCCGAATGAAGGAAAAAGTTCCGAATGAAGGAAAAAGTTCCGAATGAAGGAAAAAGTTCCGAATGAAGGAAAAAGTTCCGAATGAAGGAAAAAGTTCCGAATGAAGGAAAAAGTTCCGAATGAAGGAAAAAGTTCCGGATGAAGGAAAAAGTTCCGAATGAAGGAAAAAGTTCCGGATGAAGGAAAAAGTTCCGAATGAAGGAAAAAGTTCCGAATGAAGGAAAAAGTTCCGAACGAAGGAAAAAGTTCCGAATGAAGGAAAAAGTTCTGAATGAAGGAAAAAGTTCCGAATGAAGGAAAAAGTTCTGAATGAAGGAAAAAGTTCTGAATGAAGGAAAAAGTTCCGAATGAAGGAAAATGTTCCGAATGAAGGAAAAAGTTCTGAATGAAGGAAAAAGTTCCGAATGAAGGAAAAAGTTCCGAATGAAGGAAAAGTTCATCCGGAACCTGGGAACATAAAAACAGTCGTTTACCCGAAGAACAAGGAAACCAATTTTGATCCAAAAATCACCAAGTTTTTCACCAAAAACTTAAATAAACTAATCACAAAGCATCTACTAACCATAAACTACAAATCCCATCAACAAAAACACAAAACCCAACAACTTTTGAAGATCAAATCAATCAAATAAAAACTTGAAAACTTGAAATAAAAGATGATGAAGAACAAGATGAAATGGAAAGATTAAACAAGAACTTGTATTGATGATTAATGTTGTAACAATCACAAAACAAGAATTAAAATTACAAGATTAAAAATCAAAGATCAAGATCACCAAACACCCTAGTGGTGTTGGTGATGATACGAACTAAAAGGGAGAAAAAAGGGGAGGAGAGGAAAAACTAAAGCTGGCACTAAGTGTGTGAGGTGTGGGCTTTATATAGCCTTGTCTTTTGGTTGGTGAGTGGGCTTTCTCCCGTTCTTCTTGTCTTCTCGTCTTTTCAGAAAAGTTGACGTTTTCGATTCTGATTCGGGATTTGTTGTCGATTAAATTCAACTCGTCTTTTAATTTCTTCGTTTAATAGACTTGAGTTTCTTCGACTTATGTAAATCTTCCATCTTTGGTCCTTTTCTTCGATAAATCTTCGAATAGGCCCAGTGACTTCAAATCTTTTGCATCTCTTGGACAATAGACTTTATCTGGAGTCTTTTTCTTCAGTAAAACCCGTGCAATCCCATGTTTTCTTTAATATTCATCCGGTTGGCTCTGAAAACACAATAAACACAAAAACCATGCATAATTCCAAACAAATGATATTAAATACGTGTTTTGGTCTCGTTTTAGCCAGAATTAAGTGGTAAAAGGATGGGTGTTTACACACCTATCATTGCTTGAGTCCATAAAGTGCTTTGTGGAGACGATACACATTGTCAGGATAATTAGGATTGACGAATCCTTCCGGCTGCGTGACATAGACTTCTTCCTTCATAGGACCGTTAAGAAACGTCGTCTTTACGTCCGTTTGATAGACAATGAATCCCTTATGTGCAACATAAGCAAGAAAAATCCTGACCGCTTCCATTCTAGCTACTGGTGCAAATGATTCTTCAAAACAATACCCTCTTTCTGTCCATACCCTTTAGCCACTAGCCTAGATTTATTCTTGATGATCGTGTTCTCTTCATCCATTTTGTTTTTCCAGATCCATCGAAGATTTAATGGTATTAGATCGTATGGTCTGTCAACAAGTTCCCAGACTTTAAGTCTTTCAAATTGTTGAAGTTCATCCGTCATCGATTCAATCCAAGCATGATAAGCCATGGCTTCTTTGATGTTTTTCGGTTCAGTTGAGCTCACGACGAGTGCGAACATACAAACATCGCCATCGGTGTTAAGCTGTCGTCTTGTACGAACGGGTTGTGAAGGGTTTCCAATTACTTGAACCAAAGGATGATATCGGGTCCAATGATGTGTTGAAGGATGTCGTTGGTAGAACGTATGCATATTTGACGGATCAACATGGCGAGTAGAAGACTCTCCAGTCTCGTGTACGGTGTACCGAATGGGTTGATAAATTCGTCATCGTCAGATAATGCATCGTCTGCTTGATTTTTCTCTGGAGCAATGACATTAGTTGTGGATGTTGTTGGATCGATTGTTGAAGTGATATTCCGAGGAGGTAAATCTGCAGCAACCCGTTGATAACTAGGCTTTTGCCCGTATAAAAATTAAAGTTCGTGTTCTCGGTATCTTAACGAATTGATTTCCGGCTTAAAGTATGGCTCTATTGATTTTGGTGAAACAAATATTTTTGGTTGTTTTTAAAATAAAAGTGCAAAACTTAAAAGTAAAAGGCAAGTAATTTAAACCTAAGTCTAATTTAAAGTAAAAGGCAAGTATTTAAAAGCATGACGAAAATTAAAAGGCACTAAAGTAAATAACGTAAACTTAAATCTAACTAAGGCAAACTTAAAACGCAGTTAAACTTAAAACTAAGGCAAGACTAAAATAGATCTAAGGCAAGTAAACTTAAAGTGCGACTAAGTAAAAAGGCGGGAAAAATAAAGCTTGAAAATTAAAAGACAGAAAATTAAAAACAGAAATTAAAAGAAACCTGAAAAATAGCTCATCCAGAATAATACCCTCATGCGGAATAAACACTCATCCGGAATGTCACCTTCGTTCGGAATGTTTTTCTTCACTCGGAATATTCACCAAATACCTTGATCCGGAATAAATGGCTTATCCGGAATATGTCACTTATCCGGAATAACTTCTTTATTCGGAATGTTGGTCTTGATTCGGAATGTTGCTGTTGATCCGGAATAATCTCTTGACCCGGAATAATCCTTGATCCGGAATAATATTCCGAATAAACGCCTTGATCCGGAATAATAAATTATTCCGGATGAACTTCCTTGATCCGGAATATTATTTGATTCGGAATGTTAGGTTGATCCGGAATATTCCCTTCGTTCGGAATATTCTGTTGATCCGGAATAAAAGGTTGATCCGGAATGTTTAGATATTCCGGATGAAATGCTTGATCCGGAATAATAAACTATTCCGAATGAGCACTATTGATCCGGAATATTTAATATTCCGGATGAACGACTTTTGTTCGGAACAAATGATATTCCGAATGAACAACTTTTTGAAATCCTTCACTCGAAATACTGGCTTGATCCGGAATGTTTTCCTGGGAACACAGATTAACAGAACTCGCGAAGAACAAGGGATAAACATATAGCACGGATCTAATAAAAACTAAGCAAAATCAACAAAAAGATTAAATCAAACTAATAACAAAATATCTATTAATCATAAACAATCAATCCAAAACAATCAAACTAACAAAACTTAATCAAAATAATCAAAACCCACTTAAATAAATCAATAAAATCAAGAACATGAACATAAACAATATAAATCAAAGATTAAGAAAGGTAGAATGAGAGATGAACAATAAAGATAAAGATTGACAAGAATTAAAAGAAAAACTTACTTGAAATTAAATGTAATTAAGGTGCAAGACAAGGTATTTAAATGGACATGAAAAGTAAATGACAAGATAAGTAAAATGGAAGAACTAATTGTCACTATTATCCACCAAAATAAAATGATTAACTTCCTAATCTATTTATAGGGGAGGATTAAGGAGTGCTTAGGAAGCTTCATCCTCTCCTTCATTTCTTCTTAATCGCATCATTAGGTCCTTCTCTTCTTAATCTTTTGTTAATTGCACCATTAGTCCTTAAGCCTTTTAATCTTCTTAAATCTTGGACTTTAATGACTTTTGGCTCGGGATTTCTTCGGACTCGTCTTTTAATTCTTCAATAAATAAGACTTGAGTTCTTCGGCTTTTAGTAAACTTCCGTCTTTTGACTTTTTCTTCGATAAATCTTCAGAATTGGTCTTGGACTTCCGTTCTTTTTGCACTCTTGACTTCTTGACTTCGTCTTTCATCTTTTTCTTCAATAAAAGCCCGTAAATGCCCGTGTTTTCTCCACTTTTCACCTTTTCATCCTAAATCACAACAAAAACACAAACCACGCATAATTCCGACATAAATGACATAAAATACACGTTTTGGCTTGGTTATTATTCTAATTAAGTGGTAAAAAGGATGGTTGTTTACACACCTATCACCCGTGTTGAAGTAGATGAAGTTGTATCCTTTTGTTGACGATGATCGGTATCATCATTCTTATCATGAGTGACAGCGAAAGACTTCGATACAACTTGTTTCTCCCCCGTGAAATATTCATCATACATTGGTCCATATAACATTTCCAACTCTTCAATTGTCGTGTTGACTGTCATATCTGCTCTTGGAACACTTTGTGGAACCAGCTTTGAACTTGACGGTTCATTGTTGTGGTCTTGAGTTCCGAGTTCCGTGCGGTTGTGAACGGAAGTCGTGTGTCACTGTGGTTCGGGACTTAAACTGTTTTGTTCAAGTGCCATTTCTTGTAACTCATCAAATCAGATATGAATAGTATCGACTACAATTTTGTTCTCTTGTTGTACACTCTATATCCCTTAGACTGAGTTGCATATCCCACAAGAATACATGCATCACCTTTCTCTTTCATATTATCCAAATTTTCACCATCTCGTATTATGTAACAAGTACATCCAAAAACGTGAAGGTGTTTGAGTGAAGGTTTTCGATCATGAATTATGTAATATGGTGTCTTTTCGTGTCTTGGGATAATTAAGGAGCGGTTTTGTGTGTAGCATGCGGTTGACACGGCTTCGGCCCAAAATTATAATGGAAGTTTTGAAGCGGATAATAATGTTCGATCAGCCTCAACTAAAGTACGGTTTCGTCTTTCAACAACGCCGTTTTGTTCGGGTGTTCGAGCAATAGATGTTTCATGTTCAATTCCTTCGGCTTCAAAATAGTTTCTCAGATTTGAATTCAAAAATTCTGTACCTCTGTCAGTACGAACCACTTTAACTTGAGCTTGAAGACCACGTTGTATCAGTTTAAGAAAGCTGATGAGAACTTCGGGTGTTTCATCCTTGGACCTCAAGAAGTGAGTCCATGTGTACCTTGAGTAATCATCGACAATTACCAGAATATATTTCTTTCCATTGATACTATGAACACGCATGGGACCACACAGATCAATATGAAGAAGATCTAACAGTCCTTTAGAGCTTGGTGTGGTCTTTGTTTTGAAGCTACTTCGTTTAGCTTTACAAAGTTCACAAGAAGAACAAAGATGATCTTTGATGAATTTCAAGCTTGGAAGGCCTCTCACAATATCTTTCTTGGAAAGCAAGTTGATGGTATCAAAGTTAAGATGAGACAAACGTTGATGCCATAACCATGCTTGAGTCGATGAAGCTTTAGCCATGAAGCAAATTAGAGTTGATGAAGTTGTATCTTGTAGTGAAATTGTGTAAAGATCAGTACCCCGTGTACCGGTAAGTAAGTCATTCCCATCATAATCACGAACAAAACATGTCTTCTTTCTTGAAGCAACCTCCAAATCTGCATCACAGAATTGACCAACCGAGAAAAGATTGTGATTGAGCCCTTCGACGTAGTATACCCTCTTGATTGTGATATTCCCCTGAACCAAATCTACATATCCTAGGATCGGTGCAAATTGATCATTACCGAATCGGACCGTACCCAGGAACTTCTCCACGAAGTTAATTAGAAGCTTGAGATTCCCCGTCATGTGCTTCGTGCATCTGGAGTCCAGTATGAATAGAATTATTTGTATCACCTGCAGAAGAGTTAGAACACGATGGAGTATTTGCTAAATTGGATACCACAGTAGTTGTGATTGTAGAATTATTAGTGTCCTTAGCAACATTTAAAGGCATACTAACACTCGTTTTCACATTTTCTGTCCTGACTTTAGGCATCTATTTATATCCTGGAGGACACTGATTAGCAAACCACCATTTCCAAGATTTGCTAGCAGACTCATATAATTCCTTAATTCTGCATCTAGGGTTCTTAGTGGTGGAGTCTGATGCAATATTTTTCTTAGTGGGGGTTTCACCAGAATGGTTCACTTTGCGTTTGGGGTTACTAACACTAATAGGCCTCGCAACTTGCTTCTTAGTTCTAGTATCTACGCCTTTGACAGTATTCATAGCACACATAGAATGATTAGCATTAGCACATTTGACACATTTGACACAAACAAATTTGACATTCATAGTATTCAAATCTTTCATAACATTCAAATCGTCATGACACGTGATTACAGACTTTTTATTCTTAAAAACATTCATATTCCTAGGATGTTCTTCTACTTCCTTCATCTTCTCTTGTTGGAAATACGTTTTTACGTATTTAGAAAGGATCGGTCACTCCAAAGATATATTCAAGTAATGGGCTCGTGATCCTATATGTAATCCATATAGCCCACATGTAGGGTGGGCTATATATACCCCCTCCTAGCATGTTAGGAGGGGTTGGTCATTTTGTCATTTCACACACATTCACTTAATCAACCATTCTTCTCTTTCTCTCCTTTCTCTCTCTACCTTTCTCTCTCTGGTTCTTTCTTCTCCATCTTCATTTAATAGATAAATCATAACTTGCTAAATCCTAAGAAACGTTAGACCTACAATTGGTATCAAGAGCTATGGTTGAATCTTAAGATTGAGTGTGTTTTTATCTATTGATTTACTTGGTCAAATTTTTTCCCCTTTTCTTTTGTCCCGTATCTGATATAACATTTGGAGTTGAGTGGTTTTTATCATCATTTTTTTTTCTATCATCAGTTTTTTATAACTTTTGTAGGCATCCAAACAAACATTGGTGCTACGAGTCTTTATCAGTCTGTCTCAATATTTTATCAATTTTTATAACTTTTGTATCAATATTTGTCTCGATTTGGGTGTTTTTTTTGTATCAAAAGTCTTCAAACGTATCTGTTTTTATATATCACTTTTGTCACTTTCTTGGTATCTGTTGTATAGTTTGGTTTCTGTCGGAAAGGGGTTTTACTTTCCGACACGTATTCCGACACATATTCAATTTTTACATTGGAAAAGGGTTTAAGGATTCCGATCATCATTCCGACCGGTATTACGACACTGGTTTCCGATCAAATTCCGACATCATTCCGACAGGGCTTTCCGATTACATTCCGATGGCCTTATCCGGATAGCATTCCGATAGACAATTTTTTGTCTTATTCCGATAGCATTCCGACTGTTAAACATTCCAATGGTTTTTTTATTTTCTTGACATCCCGATCGAAACGTATGTTGAACTCAAACAAAAGGACTCATTTTGACTCGATACAGACTCGATACAGAGTCGGCTAGACAAAGACTCTTAAAACCAAGACTCGACCTCACACAATACCACTCGACTTTATACCTCGACTCAACCGTAAACAGAGTCAACTCCCACATAGACTCGAAGACAAAAAGACTCAATACCAAAAAAAAGACTCACACACCCTCTCTCGAATCCAACATCACAACAAAACCATCAATCAAACTCACACCTCTCGAACTCTCACCTCTCGTCCAACAAAGACACTCATAGACGCAACTCTTCTTGACTCACAACTCAACCAAAACTTGAACCCACACTCCACAACCACTCGACCTCTTTTACTCGACTTAGACTCGAAACCATAACCCACTCTCGACATCAACACCACCCTCACCGACTAGAAACACCCACAAACCTAACCACATCTAAACAGACTCGAAAAACAGAAAACAAACCTAAGAAAGATATCAGATTCTTTCGAGTTAAAGACATGTATGTCGAGATCTACATAGATCTAGCACGAAATATATATCATCATAGATCTTTGTAGGGGTTTAAACCCATTTATTATTCGAATATAAAGAAAGGACTTTAACAAATCTGTTAAATCCCAATCTTTGTTTCGACTCATTCATAATCAAACACATGCAATTAACATAATTAACCTACCCGAGACCTTCGAAAAGATTTTCTCTGGCCTCACGAATCGCTTTGTTGATCGTTGAGTTGATAACTAATTAAGCAAAAACGTGATTGGTTTTCTGCTTAATTGGAAACGGGGTTTCTTTTTGTTTCTCGTAATAGAGAGGATTGATGATTATTGAAACTGATTTTGTAAAATTAATTAACAGTTTCATAATATAGAAATGGGTTACAAGTTTGTGATTCTAGTGATTCATGATAAGCTGAGATTCAGATTTAGATGAAGTTTAGGTGAGATGTGAGTGGTGACTGTGTTTGTGAAGTAAGATTTGGGACAAAGAAAGAGATAACGGCGTTTAGGATAAGGCGGAGTGTTTGAGGTTGTAACTGTGTTATTAAGATTAGGTTTTTTTATGTGTGAGGAAAATTAGGGTTTGAGTGGGTCTATTATATCCCACGCATTTTACTCTTGGACCGGGTTTAGTCAAGTGGTGCGCTGCATATATATTAGACAAACTTTCCATTTGTTTTAACACAATTATTGGTTTTCATTTTAATCCGAATATTAGGTTTAAAGTTTGAATTTGGTAATTGGTATTGGGTCTGAACTCAGTTGGGATTTTACAATTCTTTGGGCCCGACTTATACTTGGTATTACGTCTAAATATTGGGCTCGACTGTAGTCAGTTTGACATTTATATCCGAATTTTGGGCTGTCTAAATTTGGACTGAGTTTGTGTATTTCAACTGATGAGCCGAGTTTGATTTTGATACGGTTTGTGACGTGTAAAAAAGACGTAACTGTTTATTTCGGTTTCTCGAGTACACTAATCAAGGGATCGATTCGACAACAACAAAATTATTTCATTTTATCACTCGGTCGATCATCAATCCTGATCTTTATCGAACTATCAATGGATTGGTTGAATTCGACATCTCAAGAGGGAGAATCGCGTCACATGAAAGTTAAAGCTAGAGATAGTAGAATGACTTTATTTCGACTACTTCGGTCCCATCTGTCGAACATCTCACTACTTAAAGAAGGAAGCGGATTTGTGACACTCTTTGGTCAAGATCTTACCATTTTCGTCCACTGAATGCTCCTCAAATTGAACCAACTACTAGAGCAAATCTACAAAGAAGACATTAATCAAATTGAACTCTCACATTCACTTCAAGTTCTAGAGCAACATTTTTCGAGTTTCTTTCAATTTGATCCTGCTAAGGTTGAAGCTTCAACGATCTGCCAGTCATTCTTTGAAGACACACAAATCGAGGTTAAAGACTTCAGTGATAGATTACTCAATTTCATGAAATCTCTTGCACTTTTGATTTATGAAAGTTCACAACTTCAACTAGATCATGATAGTGGAATACAAGAAAATCCGATGCAGATGCCAGAGAAAACAAATGGTCTTACGAATGACTCAAAGGAGACCACCTCGGTTAACAATGATAGCAGCGTCATTGCATCACGCCAACATGATTCAAGCATGCATGACACAGAGCCAATAGTTGGGGTACATTTGAATCCTGTATCTAACAATGATTTACAGCATGTTGAGCATTTCTACCCTATCTATGCCGAACATGGGATGGAAAAGAGTGATAGCAATACCACTTCTGATTCATCCGATGTGAATCATAATGAGGGAGAAAATGATCAGAATGCTAAAGATCATGATATGTGCTTTATGACTGCTACGTTAACCAATTCTACTTCTAGGATTGAAGAGCTTGAAATGATTTTAGCTCAGAAATCAAAAGAGCTTGAGGATGCCAAAATTGAATTTTCGAAGAAAACGGAGAAATTTGAAACATATTTTGAAAAACTTGAAAAGTCAAACGTTGTTCTTGAATGAAAATTAGCTCAAACTGTTCTTGATTCTAAAGCTGAAAAGGATAATCTTTTGAAACAAATTAAGTTGCTTGAATCTAAGTTGGCATCCCAAGATGAATTGCTCAAAGAGAATGAGACTTTAAAGGCTCAAGTTCAGGAAAAGGTTTTTGCAATAGTGGCTCTGAAAAATGAGTTGAGGAAAACCAAAGGAACTAGTGTTGACACTAAGCTTGAAAAACCATCAATCTTGGGGAAACCGCCTCAAATACAGTCCGTTAGACAACCGACTGTATTTAGATCCGAACGACCACAATCCTCGAGACCGCGGTTTGCCTCCCAAGTTGATATGGCACATATTTTTAGAACAGTCACTCCACCAACTAGGGCCAATGTGACTAAAACAGCTTTTGCAAGACCTAATCACATGATTGCCTCTAGTCTCCCTAGACATAGTCCAAAGAATACGTCTCAAACTAGTTCAAATGACGTTCGCCATACATTTGGTCTAAGGGAAACTAAGCAAAAGACACAAGTAAGAGATAGGAATTTCAAACCTAGTCAGATGCCTTCTAGTTTACCCAACACTGCTAACCGTAGCATGTCACATCCTAGGAGCATCAATCAATCATCTAGGAATTCTAGATCTTACGCGGACATTAAATATGCTACTTGTAAAACATGTAGGAATGTGTCTTTAAAGCCAATCATGATTCTTGTATCAAAAAATTACTTAATGAGGTGAACGCCCATGCTAGACTTAAATCCTAGTGGGTTGCTAAAATCAAACCCGTTGGTAAAATGTGGCGCCCCACTGGTAGAACTGTCACTCTTGTAGGAAATGAGTGCCCTTTAACTAGGATAGTCTCTGATTCTACTAAGACTACTAGGGAGGAAATTGAAAAGGAGGATACATCACTTAAGCCTGAACTTAAGGTTTTCTATAAAAGGAAACTTTTACCAGCTAAGACAAGTGAATCATTTCCTCAGAACACCTCTAGCACAAGAAAAGAAAACTGTGAACCCCCACTTGCTTCTAAGATAGATATCGCTAACCCATATCAAAGCATGCAAATTCCTAATGAGAATGCAGGTACCAAAGAGGATGTTCCAAAAGAACGAAGCGGTCCAATCATTGTATACCATTTAATTAAGGACACTCTCAGAGTTTGGTTGCTGAAGAAGCTGATATCTAAGAAACAAGTGTCTCAGGGGATTTGCAGTTAAGCTTACAGTGTATGAATGAATTACAGTCACATTACAGTCTGTAACTCGACCTCAAAAGACAGGAAAGTTCATCCCGATGATGACTTAACCTAACAAACGAGAAATTAAATTTTCTCGGACACGAGCTTACGTTAAAACTATTCAAAGGTTTTAAGCTCGTGTACATGACTTAGAGTTAAATATCAGACGGTAACTCTGACTTTAATTTTAGGAAAGCTTATCTTTAATGATAACTTATCCTCGTAACGGGAAATTAATTTTTCTCGGTCATGAGCTTGTAGTAAAACATTTCATGTTTTAAGCTCATCAAGGAAAGTGTATCTTTTAAATAAGAGAACTTTTCTTCCTAACGAGAAATTCACCTTTCTCGGTCATGAGATTTACGTTAAAACATTCAAAAGTTTTCAAGCTCATGAAAACGACTTCTAAGTAAATGTCAACTTAGGACTCGTTCTTCAGTTACAAGGAAAGTTTATCACCGATGATAAACTTATCCTCACAACGGGAAGTTTACAACTTCTTGGACTTGAGCTCATTTTGTAAGACATTCAACATCTTAAGCTCAAGTAATTGGTTTTCAAAACATTGAACACAGTTTTTCGAGAATTTCTCAAAAAGGTTTTCTAAATCTTTCAAAATTGTGTGTTCAAAAAATGTTTTGATAAAAAGAGCATGTCTTCTGGAATCGATAATATTTACGATACTAGAAATGTCATTCAATAATGACACGCGGTTGTAAATAAAGTTCCAGCAGAAGTTCAAATGTTTTAAAACATGCTCAAAATGGTTTGCTGTTATTTCAGATAGTAACCCGCTTTTCCTACTCAAGTCAATCATTTCACCGGAAAGCTTTGACTCAACAACGGGAATTAATTTTCTCGGGCATGGTTTATTTTATAACCATGTAAGGGATTGTGTTTACGGAATAACACAATCTAACACGAATATATGTACGCTTCAGTGCATTTATTTGTTAAAACAAGAGAAATCTTGTTTTTATGAAGTTATCATCTCCACCAATCATAGCAATTTACAATTGATATCTACATACTCGACGATGCGACTACTCAAACGGCGACTACAGCTCTTTCAATAGAACACGGGTCAACAATTGAGGGGGAGCAATTGTCCAGCATTCAGTATCTTTGACGCCGAATGTGCTAAGTTCACATGTTGGTGTCAAGACAACGATATCAATCGTACACATGGAGTCAAGAGATAACTTCAGACGTGATGAGGCGACCAACATTCGTGAACAAGAACCATGTGCTTCTTTCATATAATGTTCTCCATCATTCAGGTCCAACCTCATAAATTGCTAATCTTGTGAATACATTATCATATATGATCTTTGCACGTGATAAATACCTTACACTTGTGTTTAAAAGTATTTAATTTACGTTTCAAGTACACCCTCATTAATTTGAGGGGGAGCTTGTGTAAAGCATGAAGATAATTGGATTTACATTTTTCTTCCCAAAATTTCTTAAAATGCTATTAAATAAATTGATATTAAAAAAATCGACTGGGTTAATATTTTTAATATGGGGGAGAAAATGTAATTTAATATGGGAAATGATTAATCACAAATGGTTTGACTTAACGTGATAGCTCGTCCCGACATGTGGGAAATGTTTTCGGATATCGTGGCATATGTTAAGGGGGAGCAAAATGGATTTGCACTTCAAAATGGATTTCATGGTGATTTATACTTACCCACAACCCTTTTATCTCACGACGATGAAGATTGTGGTGACATAAGGATGGTAGGATAGGTTAAAGTCCAATGATTCTTCTAGAACCAGAGGAATCTTCCCAAGGACATTCCATAGCTAGAAATAGTAGTCCTTAGGAAAGACGGAGAAAAGATTGTGAATGTAGCTGAATGTCGACCAAGTACTTAAGTTAGCACTGGAACAATCACAACAAGGTGCTAGTTATGACGTATTGGTAAGCATTGAAGGGGTTGAAGAATGAAAAAGAATTGTAAAGATAAAGGGTCTAAAGAAAGAAGCCCTCCTTACAACCTTAGGCAGAAACCGGGTCAATACATATAGCTATTGAGATCATTTTAATGATGCTTGATATTGAAGACAGACATCATGGACCTAGTGATGCAATGCACAACCCATCCCAGCTAACTCAGATACCTCTCAAAAGATATTTGTTTTAATCACACGGAGACAACGTATTATCAATTGATTTATTCACTCCGAATAAATTGGTATTGAAATGGTGGCACTCCTCTCCAGCCTCCGAACACTAAAATCCAAAATGCATGATTGTGGTAAAATTACGTCTTTTAGGAAAAAGAGCGTAAAAGCGGTAAGTATTAAGTGATGATTTAGGAAAATCAAACACAAATGACCCAATGAAGTTCGTTTCCCAAGGAGGTATATGTGTGTGAATAATTTGTAATTGATTTGAGATTAATATTTGAGAGAAGCGGATGAGAAAATAGAATGACGAAGACATGAAATTAATTACTACGACGACTATACGTAAAACCGTAAAAAGGGCTAAACTAAAAACTAATTCTAAAAATTCCCAAAAAATTACCAAAAAACAAATTATATAAACTAAGAGTTTAGCAATGATCAAAACTTTTTCAAACCTTTTATTTAATTAAATATTAATTTTTAAATGCTAATTAAAGCCCTAAAAATCAAGTTAATTATCAAAAAGCCCAAATAAAGATTTTTTCAATTAGTAAACCTCTAAAATGACCTAAAAAGATTAAAAACTATTTTTATAAATTTTTAAACTAAGAAAAACTATTTAAAATGATTTAAAAACTAATAAAACTTAAAATAATTATAAAAATTAATCTAGTGATGATAAAATTAATCTAAAAGTTGCAAAAATCTTATTTTAATGTATTAAACCTAATAAAAATATAAAAAGTGCAATAATGTGAAATTTGAAATTTAATAATAAAATAATATTAAAATAATATTAAAAATCCAAAAATTATAAAAAACTATAAAAACTTGTAAACTAGTTTATTTTAACCTAAATAATAAGAAATGAAAGTGAAATTACCAAATTACCCCTAATGGGCCCCCAAATGGGCTAAAACCAAAAACAGTCAACCTTAATGGGCTTTTGGGCCCAAAAAGTCAAACTAGGCCCAAATGACCTAAAAAAGCCCCATTTAACTCAAAATTTAATTCTAAGCACAAAATTCTGAAGGCCCAAAAGCTGATTTTGAGCTTATCACAGCTTAAATAGTCAACAACTTATTCTTATTGGGCCAATAAGCCCATTAAGCAATAAGCCAATGCCATAAGCTCTGCTTAAACACACAACCTTCTTTTGAGATGCCTAAGAGATATGTGAAAAGAAATTTTGAAAAAGCACACTTAATAAGCCAGAAATAAGCAAAGAACAATTTCACTAAAAGACAAAATAGTCGGGTTAGAGTTCTAGGCTGTTTCAGAAGCTCTGGTTGGTTGCAAAAGCTCACAAATAGCTTAACTAAGAATAATCAATCAAGAAAATCACAAAAAGCCAAGTAGAATAAGCTGTGTGAACCAATAAGCTGGCTGAAAAAGCCAAATAAGCTAGTTTTCTAGCAAAAGCTTAACCAAAAGACTTGTAACCTTCCAGACTTGTTATTAAGCTAAGAAAAATGAGTTCTATTACAAAATCCAAGTTGTTACATGTACCAATAAGCAGTTCTCAAAAATAAGCCAAATTGTGCTTATTTGACCAAAAGTCAAAGTGCTCCAAAGTTCACCAAATGATCAGGGATGGTTTATAGGCTTGTTATAAGCAACTTTTGTGAAGAACTCAAGGAGGAGTCCTTGTGAATCAAGAGGTCAGTTGACCAATTGATGACAGATTTTGGCAAAAAGGGCTTAATAAGCCAGTTAGCTTATAAGCCAGCAACAAAGCACACCAAATAGCCAAATCTACTCACAAGCAACACATAAACAAGATCCAAGCAACAAAACAACAAGGCATACACTAGAATGACGAATGAAAGCACAAAATGAGGTGGTCACTTTGCTGATGCAAATGACCACTTCAGCCAACTTTGTTAAGCTCTAGCACCTTCAATAAGCCACCAAATTCAACAAACAGATAATGCACAGATAGCTTATCACCTAAACTATTCCCAAACCTGATTTCAGACCTTAGATCCAACAAACAAAGAAGTTATTGGATCTGATGTGTTTGAACAACTCCAAGACACTTTTTATCAGATTTTTGTAAAACTTGAAATCCTTTTTCCAAACTTTCAGAAACTTAACCAATGACTAAAACTTGTTTAATATGACTTGTTTAGACCTCCCAAACCCTAAGAACCAAGGGCACAAGGCCACAAGGCCTTATGAACCAGTAATCCCAAACAATCCTTTAATAAGCCCTTTTCAAACAAACTTCTTGTTTTTATAAGTAACCTACTGATTTTATAGATCAAATAGCTAAACTAGGTGACAACTAACAGATACCAACCATAAAACACAAAGCACAAACACAAAATCACCAAATCACATAGCAAAACATAAATCAGACAATATCATGTGATTTTTTAGAGGAATCTTAACAAAAGGTTATACCTATCCTCCACAACATCCTAGGAGGATCAGCAATGCTCCTTGGACCTTGTTCAACAACTAGAACAAGACCAAGGTACTTCAACAAAGGAGATGATGACTGCCTTGGTTGATGTTTCAAAGTAAAAACTCAAGGACTTGATATCTTCAACACAAGCAACAAACAGCCCAACCAAAGGCTCAAACCCCTTCACAATCTTGGTGTAAACAAGCTTGTAAGAGCTTATATCTTTTGGTTAAGGATTAGTACAAGCAAATTATCAAATACAGAAACCTATTTTCAAGTTATTTTCAAACTTGAAAACCTTACCAAACATAAACGTCCTTAAACCACAAGATTTAATCACACTTATAACATCAAATGGAACTCAGAATTACCCTTAAACAACACCAACTTTCAAAAACATAAAAAGGAATTACAATTTTCTCAAAATACCAACTTTTATAAAATTTAAAAAGGAATTACAATGTGTAACAGGTAAAACAGGAACAAGGGACTCTCACAAGTTGAGGTCTCCTTATATAGGACTAGTAGATTCTAGAATGCTAAAATACATGAAAACCCTAGCTATAAATTTCCAGGAATGCCTTTGAGTGCTTGTTATTGTTGAGTTGTCCATTTTGATCAAAACCGTTCATTTCAGCTTTGGGGTTAAGCATTGAGTCTAAGCTTTTGATTTTGCCACGTCAGATTCCTTGGAGAGGAAGTTGTGTTTTCATTGGTGGACGAGGTTGAGTGTGGGGTCACTTGGGTAGTGGGATTGAGGGTTTTGTGTGTGGGATGGGTTTCTGCTTGTGTGAATCAAGCGTGGGTATGGGTAATTGCAATTTACCCTTTGTTTAAGTGGAAGGAGTTACTGGGTTCTTGATGGTAAACAGTAACTCGTTTTGATCCGAAATTGGGGGAAAGTAACTTGTTTGGCGCAATTATCTGGTTTGAAAGTTTGGTGTGGCAATAGTAGTCCTTGTATTTTGGGAAATATGGTAAAACAAGTTTTTAAGCCTTCTAACCCGTTTTCCTTTGTTATTTAAGTTTTCACTTTCACACTTTTGACACAAAACTTTGTAATAAGGGTTTTAAGGGTTTGTTTTGCTAATTTTGAATATTTGAGGGACTGATCTTGGAAATTCTTGATCTTCAAAGGTCTTCATTGTATCTTTGACTTCATGAGGGACCATAATTGACAATTTAGAATTGTTGAGGGACTAAACTTGCCAATTCTTCAAAGTTGAAGGACCATTTTGTAATTTTGACAAACTTAAGGGACCAAACTTGTAATCATGAATATACAAGGGTTTTAAGTGTCATTTCTTCATATTTTGAGGATCAATCTTGTACATCTTCAAGTCTTCAAGGGTTTTTCTTGGATAATTCATGAACTAGGGCCCGGTTCTTTGTACGGCTTCGTTTCTCGTGTCCGTTTTTCCTTGTTTCTTGTGATCTTTTGTCTTTTTCACGATATCCCTACCTAAAACACACAAGTAAACAAATACAAGCATATATATGGTATTTAATGACATTTTTATGCATTTAAAGCTCGAAAAGAACGATGAGATCATGTATAAATGCCATCTCGGCACTCCCCCATACTAAGCCATTACCGTGTCCTCACGCAATGCTAGAATAAAGTATCTAAGCATCACCAAAGTTCAATTTTATTAACCTTTATTGAAAAGTAAAAGACTTGCAACAATACTACAAAGATGTGTAAAGACATAATGTATGATTTTCATCACGAGTGTGACTTTTAGGGTCAATGAATAGAAACAAGTAAATGTCCTATAGAGTAAATTTCGTCATCCTTGATTGTCATACATTCCATGCTAAGTGCAAAAACGAGATCATTGTTGTTACAAGTCATAATGCTAACACTACTCATATGTCCAAATTGTGTAATACTTTTTCTCCCCGCAATCCTAGTTATTATAAAAGGAGATGGGTTTCTAGAATTTTTTTAACTATTTGTGTAACACCCCCACAAATGCTATGCGCAGCGGAACTACAACATTTGGGTGCTACGTAGTTATCATCACACATAAGCTATATTAAACGATTCAAAGACACGTAAAAGTTTAAACATGAATTTAAACATTTTTAAATTCTACAAATCTACGGTTTTCCAAATCCCAAGATAATACAAAACAGAGTTCGCGTTTAGGTCCCCACTGAATCTCAACCAAAAAGTACATTTTCATTCTCATGACATAATATAAAAGAGTTTTAAGTGCAAAAAGGGAGGAAAACAAGTAGACCCCCAAGCCACAACAACTTCCATCCTCGCATGCTCCACTGCTATCAACCTTGATTACCTGAAACACATGCTTAAAATCGTCAACACAAAGGTTGAGCGAATCTATAGGTTTATCAAAACATCAGTTGAACATAAGTGTTTAAAAACCAATCATGATCATTCAATAGCATTGTGGCCATACAATCTATTATTCAAGGATATGACAATTGTGTTTAAGCTCATGACCCTAATCCGTTAACTCAATCACCCGCGTAATAATTACCGGCGTGATTCAGATGAAACCAGTGCCCCTTCTAAAGGCATCAGTTGCAATTATACCTTATCTCTCATACAAGATAATCTACCGCAGAACTTACTCAACGTACAGCTTCTCGGCTAGCATTGGGTCGTTAGCCCCGTAGTACTACAAATTGTATAAGCGGCTATTTCCCCCTACTCGAGGGCAGGACAATAGTTAATAGTTCATGAATTTAGGGACTTTTGCAACTAGGTACTCAACACAATTTCGAGGCAACGTTCGGGTCCAACAATCATTCAAGCCTTATGTTCATTTTCATTTAAATAGCATGTATCCCCCTCGCGGGTTAAAAACATTTGAATAAAGTAAAGAGCGAGGCTATAGACTCACCTTGCGTAGTAGTAGTAGTAGTTCTAGCGAAGACGTAACGAGAAATGTCACCGACGACATGGATGCCCGGGAAAATCAAACACTTGACCTAAAAATCAAGGCACGTAGACCAAATCAATACTCCGCGTACATTATTGTACTAAACACACGCAAATGAAAACACACCCAATGCTTATGAAAACTCACGCCAAAGCTCCATACAAGTGATATTTACTAGACACGTTAATTTTATACTTGATTAAAACCATTACTCATTTTACAATTCTGCCGGTACATACCGAATGTACGGGCTGTTTTACCCCACTTAGACCACTCCTAAAAATCTGAGAAAATTTGTAAAAATCACTTATAATCTGTAGAAACCCCTCACCAAATTTCATAAAAAGTTTTCATTTCTAAGACCCACTGCTCAACACATCTCTATACCTTAAAATTTCGGACAGATTCGCACCTTCCAAGTGCAACTCGACTTTGACTTATTTAGTCAACTCAACTTGAAACACCAACTCCTAAACTTGAAAATATACTCTTTTGTACAGGTTTAGGACCAAAGAACAACTTCCAACCATTTTTAGAACTCTGTTTACAATCCTAGACATTCGACCTATATTTTGACAAAAACCCGTAACTTGTGATTTTCATCACCCGGTACGCCTCAAACTTTAAAATATCATAACTTTTGACTCGTTTTGAGTTAGAAGCTCTACCTTATACCAAATCGAAGCTAAAAAGAAGCTCTACAACAATATCCTATCATCCCAACACTTAACCAAAAGCTACTGTATGAAAAACGGCCTTAAAGTTTCTGACCTAAAACACCCTTTTCAAAATCACATCAAAACATCTTTTTGACCCATTTTATTCATTCCTACACTCCTAATAACACCTAATAACCATCCTAATCAAATCAAAATACCCTAATTCACTTGTATGAACAATCACTAAGAAAACCCATTTGATGAAAACAACATGCAATACAAAGAAATATTATTAACACAAATATAGGACCATACCATGAGCAAAATAAATCAAAGCTTCAAGAACACCAAAAACCCCCATGTGGCCGTGGGGTTTGGGGCTGAAATCACCAAGGGAAAACACCTCCCATGCTCCAATATTTTAGTAGTGTGTTCCTAAACGCATTTAAATACAACCCCACGAAATTAATTAGATCAAATCATAGTTTTTATCAAAATTAATCAAAAATTAGATCTAAAAAAAAAATGTTGTTGCATGTTTGATTTTTGTGGTGGGATTTACTTACAATGATGTTATAAACATGGGGTGTTGCTTAGATTTTCAAGAAAACAATTTTTTGATGGTGGATTAAGGTGGTGGTGTTTTGGCCGTAGGTTTTAGAGAGAGAGGGAGGAGGAAGAAAATTTTTGGAGTGTTAAAATGAGAGTGTGTGTGAAAAAATGGCTTATATATAGTGGGGGAGGGTAGATTTTGTAAATAAGTCTATCTTTTGGCCTTGTTTGCAAAGCTAGTTATAAAGAGCGGGATTATGCTTACTAGTCGGTTTATAAAAATTTACGGGAGTCGGGTTTAGTCCCGGCTACCTCAAAATACTTTTAAATAGTTCAAACGCACACAAAACGAATATACACATGGTTCCGACTCGACTTAACACGTAATAAAAATAAAATCTCGAAAAACTCAAATATCGATCAATCGATAATAAAAGGTAAATTTTGGGCATCCGTCGGTATCGTAGTCGTTATCGGTTCTTCTTAAATCGTCAAACGTTAAATTACGACCGCAAACGTTGGTTTCAACTTAAACCGTCAAATATATAGCAAATGAAATTTTTTTTTAAAATTTCAAAAATATCCGTAAAATAGGATTAAATAAATAACGTTGGGCTCGGGATATCACATCCTCAAGTGAGTCGCAACTTAAGAGAGATGCTCATACTGAACAACTCTTGAGACAATTACTTAGCATCATACGGCACTTTCACTGGTGTTACATCCTTCCCCCCTTAAGGGAGCGACGTCCCGGCGCTCTCCGGTTCTTATACTCGCATTTTGTACTACTAGGAAGATAAAGGTACTTCTTCCTAAAGAGGTCTTCACGTTCCAATGGGGACTTCGGTTCACGTTTTCCAATTTCTTCCTACGGTTATCAACACGTTTCTTCTCACAGCTTCTCGCGGTTAGCAAGTGATTCTTAATCTACACCATCTCTTTCGTAGCCTCTCGAATCATTTCAAGTCCATTCAACTGACTTTTCCTTACTTCATTCTATCCAACTGGTGATCTACATTTTTCATCCCATAATCCTTCAAATTTGACACATGGAGAGTATTGTCATTTCCACCGAGTCCATCCAGCAGTTCCAACTAGTAGGCAGCTGGTCCAACATACCTTTGGACCAACCTTTCTTATTCTCTAAAACGAATCACGCCCTTCCACGATCTCAACTTCCACCAAAATCAAACACATACGCTCGGAGCACGTCTTCCAACTTTCGAATCGTCCTTTCACTTGGTTCATCGTCTCATAAAAACAATTAATCATAAAGAAAATCACACGGGTCACACATAACCCCATCGGAAAACGTTCAAAATATAAAAGACGAAGTAATTATTACTAGTCGTACAAAATCACCTTGTCGCAATATTAGGTACATACAAACCTAGTTCGTCAAAAACGAATTCATCGATACGGAAATCATTCGACGTATACATAACTCTCTCGAAGACATCACAAACCAATCAAACACAAAAGCCATTATAAAACACGTACAATCACATTACGACATGTTTGCAACATAGCCAAACCGTCCCAAGTCAATCCGTTCAATCGAGTGAACTCATGCTTGCTAATCAGCCAAGCCATGATAAAAGAAGAATATTTGACATGATCCTCGGATGAGTTCAGTCAAAAGAAAATTGCAATATTACGAAGATTCACGAGCTTGCTAGCTATGGATGCATATCCAAAAAGAAATAAAATACATACATATGTCATCGCAGGGTGCTCACACATGGATCCATACCCAAAAGATATTACCAGAACACCATCTCACTTCCGTCCCAAACGTGGTCAAAATCTCAACAAGCATCACCGTTCACAGTTAAATATAAATAGAAATATATTACATGGCACGTGTTCTCCATGATCGGACTTCATTGGACAATGTCGTCTCAAGTTCTCACAACTTACGATCACTCGACCAGATCTCTTAACACATAAATACATAAAAAGCAGTGGTTTACCACAAAAATATCAACTATGGCTACCTATCGTTTAACCATCGATAATCAAGGATGCTCGAGTCAAGCAAAGAGGATTCCTTACTTAAATAAACGAAAACGGCAATGGAATTGTCTTCCAATTACCGATGCACAGTTGGTAAACTTCAACAGTTTATCGCGTGCCGTTTAAACATATCAAAAGGACAAGAAGAGAGAATATATAAGGTACGATACATTCGATGTAGGAGAAGTCTTCGTCATTCCCCTCAGAGTCACTTGAACTCTGATTTCCTCTACTTTGGCAGTCTTCTATTCTTGTTTAAATTTATTTTATTTTATTTATTTATTTATTTTTTTTTTATTTTTTTTTTCTCAGTGTCGGTATGAACCCCTTTGGTATAACATCAACACCCTCGCGGTTCCGATAAACTTCACACGTTACACACGACACATAAAAACATTTTCCAAAATTACTCGGTCACAGTGACTTACTAAGTCAACACCAAAACAAAAAGAAAAGATTTCAAAGAATCACAAGAAAATTCAAAATTTTTCTTTAGGAATCAAAGAAAATACGACTACTTGCAAAAATGATCCACCATTTTAAAAAGAAACGTTCTCATCCAAACATTTATCAAAAACACTACCGGTTTTTAAAGATGACCAATTTATTTGAAACTACATCGCCCTTCCAAAACTATGCATAACTAGCTAGATCATGCATACTTAAGGGTCAAGCAACGACAATTAACAAAACAGGACTCTTCCTGAATTATGCCCAGTTAGCTAAGCTGTGCATAATTGAGGATCGAGTGACGACACAAACATTATTATTACATACCAAATATGACTACGAAAGTTTTCGACCTAATCTTCAAAATAATTAAACCATTTGAAATGAAATTTGAAATGGGAAAATATTGTTACCATCGTTTTAAGAAACACATCAAACATCTTTCATACACTTTGAAAACATATTTTTGCTTTGCCTTTTTATGAGAAAATAAATAAATAATTAAATAAAGAAATCGACACCCTTTGCATTTGGTTCACCAAGACATTTCACACACATGCATATTTTCGAATAGATTACACACAAAATAGCGGTAAGGTGGTTCAAGATTAAAGATCATTAGCATAACAAGTAATAAAATCAAAAATCAATGGGATCGAACGAGGTAAACGAGCAATATAATTGCCAACTGAAATTAACTACATCAGAAATAAAAATACTTCAAATATAGGACAAAAGTCTCGGGGTAACAACAACGATCTACGAATACATAGAGTAAAAATTGAATATCAGCACAAGCGTAAAAAATAAAACAACAATCATAATTCCCATCGTCTCGAGTTGCACACACATTCCACCAAGGGTGTACGGGGAGAGGAGAAAAATCACCTGGTCGAATATAAACAATATCACCAGGAAGATCGAGTTCTTTCACCTCTACAATTTGGTAAAGCGGCTACGCCTCCTCGCTTTTGTTCGATATAAATAAATAACCAATTTAATGAAGATTTATAGCATCATTCAAGTAAATACAGAATTTTAGGTTCCGTTAACCGAAAGAAGAAAAGTTTCGGCGTCCATGAACATGACAAAAATACAGCGGGTGACATACCCTCATTATCAAGTATAAGCGAAGTAGCAATCCAAAAATAAATATAATAATAATGGTTTCATATCATGGGAAATATTAAAATGAGCAGTCATATGACGACTCAAGTTTAGATACAGACTCACAAAATCAAAGAAGGGATGTCGTACGATCGAACCATCGTGACTCAAAACATTACGTATACATCTTTATTAAATAATATACAAGTAGACGTGTGTTGTATAATCCAGTTGCGTATAATAATTAGTGTTACCTTGTACATTGTAAAACCGAACATTTACACATTTTTAATCTGTGTTACACTATTAAAGAATTTATACCTTTCATCTTTCAATCTTTGCAAAGTTTTTATTTCTGGAAGTTAAAATCTCAAAAAAATTATCAACATTAGTAAAGGCGGTGACTCGGTTATCATATTTGATAAAATCATTAGGTTTGAAAATCTCCATACTTGTGTCAAAATCCCATTAATATCCATATTTTAAGTACCAAAAACATACGTAGTAAGAATTTCCTAAGTTTTACGTTTTTATTATTACGACTTATATTATCACATATATACACGTATCCAACATGACTCAAACTAGTCCAATTAACTCTCAAAATCAACCTTTGACTTTTATTACACACATGTTTTCCCCAAAACTGTTTTGTTAAATCATATTCGCGTAATTCGACTCAAATGATAAAGAGGTTTCACGTGGTATTATCTCGGATACTTACTGATTTTAGTCGAGACTTAAATCTCAATAATAATATAATAAACAATCAAAATGCTTATCTCAATAATTTTAAAATATATATAAAATTCAACTTCTAATCCTTAGCCCATTATCAAATGATTTTAAAATTAACACATCTCGCCGCGAAATAAAACAAAAGATTTTTCAAACGATTTTAAACAAGCATCATCAAATTACACATATTGATTCTCTATAACGACAATTAACAAACAAATGATTTCCAATGACGTTCCATCAATGTTTAAAATTTTATTTCAAGCATTATAATTTCATACTTAAAGTGTATATTCCGATTTTATCCCAGTTTATTCAATACAACAAGTAACGTGTTCTAGTTTATACCAATACACACGTAAACATAACCTTATGTTTAAAGTAAAACCAATTTTACAAAATCTCTAGCTCCAAAACACATGTCCACATCTTCTACTCATGTTTTATATTACAAGATACGTCAAAAGTTTGCTATATTGACCCGAAAATTTAATTCACACCAAATCCGAAGCTACATATACTCAATAGTCATATCGCAAATTTTTATTATAAACTCCTTTCTCAAATTAATTTAAACAAATTCTTAACAAGTCCATCACAATCTTTTAGTATCAAATTTAATATATGAAAACAAGGATTTTACGAGTAATACAAGTTACTTATTACGATTTACCAACCAAGGTTGAAGGAAAATAATTTCACAATGTCCATTTATTCTCTACACGAATTTTTTTTTACTTGTTACAAGACACATCATAAGTCATTTTTATCCAAAAGTTTCATCCGCCAAGTATTAAATATGTAAAACACGTTATGTTTAAATCATTCAATCAACAAAATCCGATGCTTACCAAACTCACACAAATGCCGGACCTCGTCATGTATAATATCGAATTCAAAATAATGAAACAACAAAACAAAATGAAGTAAACGAAGCGAGAATACGTATGTCAACTAAGTGTTGTTATCGGCCTCGGATGAGTCTCGAAATCGTACTCCACAAAAGTAACACAAAAACCAACCAAATTTCAAGTTATCGCGATTGATCACAACGCTAGTCAAATTTTTAAAACACATCTTTAAATTCAAGTAGAATAGTAAACAATGATTAAATGGTAACACGCCTCAACCACGTTTCATAATATACACACATGATTTGCCGCCCCGATGTACGCATTGTCGATTATACTTCGTCTATGTTATAGTTACGTGAACTAACATATCAAACCCATTAGGAATAAAGGAAATAAAGTAATATGTAAGTAAATTATGTTTCAAAAGAAAATGTCCAAAATGACACATCACGGTGCGATAACGACAATCGAGATCGACCTAGTCGATATAAAATGTGTTATGAAGCATCATTTACGTATCTAGAATATCAAACGAGGTTCACACTCGGTTATTCGAACAATAAATTAATTATCAAGATTGATAATTAGCGGTTAAGCCGAATTCTCAACGAAACCACATTTTAAATTTACAATAATCACACAAGGACCATTGCTTCACGTGCAATGCCTTTAAATAACATAGTATATACATACTTATACATACGATCATTCCTACATACACGTGGGATTACAACGCAATGTTGCCATGTAATGCAATGTAGCCCGTTATGCCAATTACATGCAACATATACGATAATCTTACAAAAATTTGTAAATTACGATGATAAGTACTCAACGTACAAAACAATATATCTCAATATATATCAAAGTATTTACTTACTAAATACTAGGGAATTCATATCAATTTTGAGGGATACATCTAAAATATAAAGCAATGCTAAAGAATTCTTACCGGAGCCATGTAGGATAGTTGTGTGCTTGGACAATTTCTTACGACACCAAAAGTTATAGTTTAGGATTTTTCAAAATGACCTAGTTCTCTATAACTCATGGCTCTGATTACCAATCTGTAACACCCCCACAAATGCTATGCGCAGCGGAACTACAACATTTGGGTGCTACGTAGTTATCATCACACATAAGCTATATTAAACGATTCAAAGAAACGTAAAAGTTTAAACATGAATTTAAACATTTTTAAATTCTACAAATCTACGGTTTTCCAAATCCCAAGATAATACAAAACAGAGTTCGCGTTTAGGTCCCCACTGAATCTCAACCAAAAAGTACATTTTCATTCTCATGACATAATATAAAAGAGTTTTAAGTGCAAAAAGGGAGGAAAACAAGTAGACCCCCAAGCCACAACAACTTCCATCCTCGCATGCTCCACTGCTATCAACCTTGATTACCTGAAACACATGCTTAAAATCGTCAACACAAAGGTTGAGCGAATCTATAGGTTTATCAAAACATCAGTTGAACATAAGTGTTTAAAAACCAATCATGATCATTCAATAGCATTGTGGCCATACAATCTATTATTCAAGGATATGACAATTGTGTTTAAGCTCATGACCCTAATCCGTTAACTCAATCACCCGCGTAATAATTACCGGCGTGATTCAGATGAAACCAGTGCCCCTTCTAAAGGCATCAGTTGCAATTATACCTTATCTCTCATACAAGATAATCTACCGCAGAACTTACTCAACGTACAGCTTCTCGGCTAGCATTGGGTCGTTAGCCCCGTAGTACTACAAATTGTATAAGCGGCTATTTCCCCCTACTCGAGGGCAGGACAATAGTTAATAGTTCATGAATTTAGGGACTTTTGCAACTAGGTACTCAACACAATTTCGAGGCAACGTTCGGGTCCAACAATCATTCAAGCCTTATGTTCATTTTCATTTAAATAGCATGTATCCCCCTCGCGGGTTAAAAACATTTGAATAAAGTAAAGAGCGAGGCTATAGACTCACCTTGCGTAGTAGTAGTAGTAGTAGTTCTAGCGAAGACGTAACGAGAAATGTCACCGACGACGTGGATGCCCGGGAAAATCAAACACTTGACCTAAAAATCAAGGCACGTAGACCAAATCAATACTCCGCGTACATTATTGTACTAAACACACGTAAATGCAAACACACTCAATGCTTATGAAAACTCACGCCAAAGCTCCATACAAGTGATATTTACTAGACACGTTAATTTTATACTTGATTAAAACCATTACTCATTTTACAATTATGCCGATACATACCGAATGTACGGGCTGTTTTACCCCACTTAGACCACTCCTAAAAATCTGAGAAAATTTGTAAAAATCACTTATAATCTGTAGAAACCCCTCACCAAATTTCATAAAAAGTTTTCACTTCTAAGACCCACTGCTCAACACATCTCTATACCTTAAAATTTCGGACAGATTCGCACCTTCCAAGTGCAACTCGACTTTGACTTATTTAGTCAACTCAACTTGAATCACCAACTCCTAAACTTGAAAATATACTCTTTTGTACAGGTTTAGGACCAAAGAACAACTTCCAACCATTTTTAGAACTCTAGTTACAATCCTAGACATTCGACCTATATTTTGACAAAAACCCGTAACTTGTGATTTTCATCACCCGGTACGCCTCAAACTTTAAAATATCATAACTTTTGACTCGTTTTAAGTTAGAAGCTCTACCTTATACCAAATCGAAGCTAATAAGAAGCTCTACAACAATATCCTATCATCCCAACACTTAACCAAAAGCTACTGTATGAAAAACGGCCTTAAAGTTTCTGACCTAAAACACCCTTTTCAAAATCACATCAAAACATCTTTTTGACCCATTTTATTCATTCCTACACTCCTAATAACACCTAATAACCATCCTAATCAAATCAAAATACCCTAATTCACTTGTATGAACAATCACTAAGAAAACCCATTTGATGAAAACAACATGCAATACAAAGAAATATTATTAAAATATTATTAACACAAATATAGGACCATACCATGAGCAAAATAAATCAAAGCTTCAAGAACACCAAAAACCCCCATGTGGCCGTGGGGTTTGGGGCTGAAATCACCAAGGGAAAACACCTCCCATGCTCCAATATTTTAGTAGTGTGTTCCTAAACACATTTAAACACAATCCCACGAAATTAATTAGATCAAATCATAGTTTTTATCAAAATTAATCAAAAATTAGATCTAAAAAAAAATGTTGTTGCATGTTTGATTTTTGTGGTGGGATTTACTTACAATGATGTTATAAACATGGGGTATTGCTTAGATTTTCAAGAAAACAATTTTTTGATGGTGGATTAAGGTGGTGGTGTTTTGGCCGTAGGTTTTAGAGAGAGAGGGAGGAGGAAGAAAATTTTTGGAGTGTTAAAATGAGAGTGTGTGTGAAAAAATGGCTTATATATAGTGGGGGAGGGTAGATTTTGTAAATAAGTCTATCTTTTGGCCTTGTTTGCAAAGCTAGTTATAAAGAGCGGGATTATGCTTACTAGTCGGTTTATAAAAATTTACGGGAGTCGGGTTTAGTCCCGGCTACCTCAAAATACTTTTAAATAGTTCAAACGCACACAAAACGAATATACACATGGTTCCGACTCGACTTAACACGTAATAAAAATAAAATCTCGAAAAACTCAAATATCGATCAATCGATAATAAAAGGTAAATTTTGGGCATCCGTCGGTATCGTAGTCGTTATCGGTTCTTCTTAAATCGTCAAACGTTAAATTACGACCGCAAACGTTGGTTTCAACTTAAACCGTCAAATATATAGCAAACGAATTTTTTTTTTTTAAAATTTCAAAAATATCCGTAAAATAGGATTAAATAAATAACGTTGGGCTCGGGATATCACATCCTCAAGTGAGTCGCAACTTAAGAGAGATGCTCATACTGAACAACTCTTGAGACAATTACTTAGCATCATACGGCACTTTCACTGGTGTTACAATTTGTCATAGATCACAAGTGATTCATATTGACTTATTTGAGTATTTATTAGTCCGAAAGTAAAGTAGCACGATTTAATCGATAGTAGCCGAAGGACAAAATCTTTTAAAACGGCTTCTCGTGTATCTCCTTAAGTTTATATCTTGGCATAACTCGTTTCACGATTTGAGACCTTTCTCGGACCGATATTTGGCATGTACTTCATACTTCAAATCTTGGGAAGACGTTCTTGAAATATGGTCTTCTCTTCATATTTTGGAATTTCTTCACTTGACGTTTTTGAGAGATTCTTCATACTTGGACCATGACTTCATCATTTTTCTTCAATCTTTATTTTGGACTTTGATATACAACGATCCGCCTCCTTTTAGGACTTGGATATATTTATCCTCATACCTTGTAAGGGTCTTTTTGGATAGACTTTATCCAAGATCTTTAAGGGAGTAATTGCTTTTTGTCGTGTGTCTCGATCCTTCATATTGATTTAGGAATAATGATACTTCACATCATCTTGGATCTTTAGCAACAAAATAGAGCTCATCATGCCTTGTTAGGGCCTTTTTGGATCTTCACCAATCTTCGTGTCCCGCTTCAATAAGTTATGCCTTGGCTATGAACTGTATTCAACCCCAAGCAACTTTTAAACGATCTTGTGCTAGAAGCTAAGTAACCTTTCAAATCGTACGACCTTACTTATTGCAATTATTTTTATTCCTAATGCATTGATCTTATGGGAGAAAAAGCCACAATTAAAAACATATGAGTTTTTGAAAGAACATTTTCATGTTCTACGTTTAGCATGATCACTTGTCTAACTCTATCATCTCTCATTCTTCACTATTTAAAGACCTCTAATTAAAGAGACTCGTGAATACTTAGCCATGCAAGTCAAAATTAAGCCAAATTTGGATTAGCTTTCATTAAGACTATATCAAATCAAAGTTTTGGGTTTTCAAGCCACCTATAGGATCTTGCACTTTCTTATACTTTTTCAAGTTTAGAGAATGCGTTTTATAGTTCCCTTGATAAGTGACTTTCTAGGATCATTTATAGGAACTTGCGAAAAGTTCTTGTTCTTAACCCGAATGAGCTAAGACTTTCGCGTTTTAAAGTTCCCTATCTAAAAGTCTAGCAAAACTTGAATTGAGCGGGTTAAGGAATGTAAAGGGCTCCAAATGCCCATCAAGTCAAAAATTAGCTCTTATTCTACCCATCGGAAAATATTCATTCGTGTCTTAAAAACACTTATTAAAACTAAGAAAATTTTTAAAATTTGGCCATTTTTAGCCTTATTAGCAACAAAACAAAACAAAAAGTTGAAAGTTGGAAAGCGTGAGGGCGTAGCAAAGCAAGTACCTATTCACCCCCCATACTAAAATTAAACATTGTCCTCACTGTTTCGAGTCTAAAGGTGGAGCACCCCCATACTAGAGACAAAGAGTAGAATGCATCGGATCTAGCATGGAAAGGGTGATCAACAATATATCTAAAGCCGTTTATTAAGTATGATAAAAGATAATTGTTAGAACAATAAAGGATATGTCATGGATTCGTGAAAAACTTCTTCAAGCAAACGATGGAGGCTCACGTAAACGAACACAAGAGTCTTTAATCGTAGATGATGATCTAGATAACACAATCACAAACAATCACGAGACAACGAGTTGGAAGGGCACAAATCCCCTCTCATTATTTATTAGAAACCATAAAAAGTAAGCATGGGATCTCCCCCACGAGGCACCTCGTTTTTGGTTACCGAGTCATGAGCTCGACTCGATCCCCTCAATGCTAATTATCATAGGGTAAGGTGACTTGGTCGAGGTCATCTAATGAAGGAATTTCCCCACCAAAGTAGTGCTTAAGCCTATGTCAATTCACCTTGAAGTTAGGACCATCATTTTGAGCTAGCTCGATGGTCCCATAAGGAAACACTTGTGTAATGGTGAAAGGACCCAACCAAAGAGATTTTAATTTCCCGAAAAATATCGTTAATCGAGAGTTAAAAAGTAACACTTGATCACCAACGTTAAAAACCCGGTTTTTAATCTTTGCATCATGAAAGTTTTTAGTGTTTTCTTTGAAAATCAATGAATTTTCATAAGCATTGTCTCTTAGCTCATCTAATTCATTCAATTGTATTTTCCGGTGATCTCCCGCGGTCTTTAAGTCAAAGTTTGCATGCTTAAGGGCCCAATATGCCTTGTGCTCCAATTCAATGGGCAAATGACAATTCTTCCCATAGAATAACTTATAAGGAGTACAACCAATAGGTGTCTTATAAGCGGTCCTAAAGGCCCATAAAGCGTCATCGAGTTTGTCGGACCATGAAGCACGGTTTTCTCCAATCGACCTCTCTAAAATCCTCTTCAAAGCTCGGTTTGAAACCTCGACTTGCCCACTCGTTTGCGGGTGATAAGCCGTAGAAAGACGATGAGTAACTCCATATTTCTTTAAAACCTTCTCGAATTGGTCATTACAAAAATGGGTTCCACGATCGCTTATAATAGCACGAGGGGTTCCGAACCGAGAGAATAGTTGCTTCAAAAACTTCACTACCACACGAGCATCATTAGTAGGTAAAGCCTTAGCTTCCACCCACTTAGAAAGGTAGTCGACGGCGACGAGGATATACTTGTTACCATGAGACGATGGGAACGGCCCCATAAAGTCTATGCCCAAAATGTCGAAAATCTCACACACTTGAATTATGTTTTGCGACATTTCATCACGTTGAGACGATTTTCCTTGATGTTGGCACGAATCACACGACTTCACAAGTGCTTGTGCATCACGATAGATAGAAGGCCAAAAGAAGCCAGCATCGAACACTTTTTTAGCCGTGAGGTTAACACCGTGGTGACCACCCGTGGGTCCCTCGTGACAAGCTCTAAGGATGTTAGAGGCTTCGACACCAAAAACACAACGTCGAACGAGTTGATCCGCACAAACCTGAAAGAGATAAGGGTCGTCCCAAAAATAGAACTTGACATCACGAAAGAATTTTCGCTTTGGTTGTGTCGTCATACCCTTGATTATGAAATTGCTCGCATTGTAATTTGCAATGTCGGCAAACCATGGGGTGGTGTCTTTAGAATTCACTACACCGAGAGTCTCGAGAGGAAATGTTTCGGTGATTTCCTTGTTCTCGAAAACATCTTTGTGAGGATCTTCTAGATGAGAGAGATGATCGGCCGCTAGATTCTCGGCTCCTTTTTTGTCAAGCACGGTGACATCAAATTCTTGGAGGAGGAGCATCCAACGAAGCAATCTCGGCTTAGCATCTTGCTTAACTAAGAGATACTTGATAGCCAAATGGTCGGTATACACGATGCTTTTTAAGACAAGATAAGGTCGGAATTTCTCAAAAGCATAGACCACGGCAAGGAATTCCTTTTCCGTTGTTGTGTACTTTAATTGAGCCTCGGTCATCGTCTTACTACCATAATGGATAGGACGGAAATTCTTTTCATAACGTTGCCCTAAGACGGCCCCAATAGCTTAATCACTTGCATCGCACATGATTTCAAAGGGTAATTCCCAATCAGGAGCAACAAGAATGGGAGCTTCAGTAAGTTTCCTTTTAAGAGTTTCGAAAGCTCTAACACAATCCTCATTGAAATTAAAAGGAGCATCCTTCTCGAGAAGGTGTGTCATGGGTCGAGAGATTTTCGAAAAGTCTTTGATGAAACGACGATAAAAGCCCGCGTGGCCTAGGAAACTCCTAACTCCCTTAACGGTTTTGGGATAAGGTAACTTGGCGACGACGTCTACCTTAGCTTTATCGACCTCAATCCCCGCTTTCGAGACCTTATGTCCTAAGACGATTCCTTGTTTACAAATAAAATGACATTTTTCCCAATTAAGCACGAGATTGGTTTCTTCACAACGTTTTAACATTTGCTCGAGATTAGATAAACACGACGTGAACGAATTGCCAAACACCTAAAAATCATCCATAAACACTTCCATCGACTTCTCGATCATATCGTGAAAAATAGCCATCATACACCGTTGAAACGTACCTGGTGCATTACAAAGTCCGAAAGGCATCCTACGATAAGCAAAAGTTCCATAAGGATACGTAAACGTAGTCTTCTCTTGATCACGAGGGTCGATAGGGATTTGAAACTAACCGGAAAAACCATCTAAAAAGCAATATAATTCATTTCCCGCGAGTCGCTCCAACATTTGATCCATGAAGGGCAACGGAAAGTGGTCTTTACGAGTGGCGTCGTTTAACTTTCGGTAGTCAAAACACACCCTCCAACCGGTCACAACACGAGTGGGAATTAACTCGTTGTTTTCATTAGGCACAACGGTCATTCCTCCCTTTTTAGGGACACAATGGATTGGGCTCACCCATGGGCTATCGGAGATAGGATAAATAATTCCCGCGTCAAGGACTTTTAACACTTCCTTTTTGATGACATCGTGAATTTTGGGGTTTACCCTTCTTTGACTTTGAATTGCGGGTTTGTAGTCCACCTCCATTAAAATCTTGTGAGTACAAAGTTTTGGTTCAATACCCTTAATGTCGGAAATTTTCCACGCAATTGCCCCTTTATGAGCTTTAAGAACTTTCAAGAGCTCGGTTTTTTCATCATTAGCAAGACCTTTTGCAATAATAACCGGCAACTTGTCATCACCTTCCAAGAACGCGTATTCAAGGTGAGATGGAAGATCTTTCAATTCAAGGATAGGTGGTTCCTCGATTGAAGATTTTTGTTCAACACTCATAACTTCCATCGGCGGAAGAAATGGTGGAATAGAAGTATCATCACTAATAATCACCTCATCTTCATTGTCGATTTCATTTGAAGTAAAATCGCCTCCTTGGAATGGAGTGAGATTTGGTGTAGAATTAGATAGAACCGGATCCAAAATAGTGGGATTGCCACTTGACAAACTATCAGAAAAACCTAACACTTCTTGTGAAAACTCATCGCAAACCACATCAACTAAGTCAATGTGCTTGATGGTAGAGATTGCATAAACATGAGAAGGTTTTGAGTTTTGAGTAGCGTTTATAACAAGTTCCTCTTCGTTGAATCTCAAAGTGATAGTTCTTGCATGAACGTCGATAAGCGATCTCGAGGTGTCTAAAAATGGACGACCTAAAATTAGAGGAACTTGAGGATCCGCGGGGATGTCAACTAATATAAAATCAACGGGATAGTAGAACTTCCCTACTTTCACGAAAACATCCTCGGCTACTCCACATGCTAAAATCTTAGAATGATCATAATAACTCGGATTTTCCCAGTTAAAAATTTATCGTTCTAGTGTTCTCTTCGAATTGAAAAACTTGTGTTTAATGTGCGACTCAGCTGTTCTTTGGTGGAAACAAAGATATGTCGTTGTAGTGTTTAAAATAAATGTGCAGAACAAATAAAGTAAATGTGAAGTTAAAGTAAATCTAAATCTAATAAGGTAAATGGTGCGAGTAATTAAAAGCTTGACGGAAATTAAAGGGGCACTAAAAGTAAATAACGCAAACTTAAATCTAACTAAGGCAAACTTAAAACGCAACTAAAACTAAATCTTAAACTAAGGCAAATAAACTTAAAGTGCGATTAAGGAAAAAGGCGGGAAAAATAATGCTTAAAATAAAAGGGCAAAAACTAAAAAAAAACTAAATTTAAAGAAACTGAAAATAAGCTCTATCCGGAATAAACCCTATTCGGAATATATGGCAATTCGGAATATGTCACCTATCCTGAATAATACCCTACTCGGAATATATGGCCTATTCGGAATACTATCCCTATCCGGAATATCAAGTCTATTCGGAATAAGTCCCTATGCGGAATATTGTCACCCTATTCGGAATGTGAGCCTTACTCGGAATAAACTTCCTATTCGGAAAATCCAGGTCTATTCGGAATATATAGCCTTACTCGGAATAATTTCCTATTCGGAAAATCCCCCTATTTGGAATGATTTCCTATTCGGAAAATCCCCCTATTCGGAATGTTGGGGTTATGCGGAATATTCTTGCTATGCTGAAAACCCTCCCTATTCGGAATAATGGATATTCCGAATAGCAATCTCTGCTAAACCCTTTATTCGGAATAAAGAAGATCGGGACCTGGGATGTTACAGTAACTACTCGCGAAGAACAAGGGAAAGAAAATAACCTCGAATCTAATCAAAACAAAGCTAAACCAAACATAAGATTAAATCGAATGCATAAATAAACAAGTATTAATGATAAACAATCAATACAAAACAATCAAACTAATAATAAAGATCAAGATAATCAAAACCCACTTAAATAAAGCAACAAAAATTAAGAACATGAACATAAACAAATCAGCACAAAGATTAAAGAAAGGTAGAATGAGATCAACAAGATAAAGATAAAGATTAACAAGAATTAAAAGAAAAACTTACTTGAAATTAAATGGTAATTAAGGTGCAAGACAAGGTAATTAAATGGACAAGTATTTAAATGACAAGGTAATTAAAAGTGGAAGAACTAATTGTCACTATTAGCCAACAAAATGAAAAGATTACAACTAATGACTATATAGGGGAGGATTAGGAAGCTTCCTCCCCTCCTTCATTTCTTGTTAATTGCAAGATTAAGCCCTTAAGCATATAGTCTTCATTAATTTCACCATTAGTCCTTTTTCCTTCTAATCTTCTTTAAACTTGGACTATAATGACTTGTGGCTTGGGATTTCTTTTGAACTCGTCTTTAAATTCTTCAATAAAATAGACTTGAATTCTTCGGCTTTTGATAAACTTCCGTCTTTTGACTTTTCTTTGATAAATCTTCAGAATTGGTCGTGGACTTCCGTTCCTTTTGCACTCTTGATTTCTCGACTTCGTCTTTCATCTTTTTCTTCAATAAAAGTCCGTAAATGCCCGTGAATGTCCGTGTTTTCTCCACTTTTCACCTTTTTGTCCTAAATCACAACAAAAACACAAACCACGCATAATTCCGACATAAAAGACATAAAATACACGTTTTGGTCCGGTTATTATTGTAATTAGGTGGTAGAAAAGATGGGTGTTTACACACCTATCAAATCCCCTACACTTGACCATTGCAATGTCCTCATGCAATGCATTAGTTACAAAGCAAGATTACACTTTTCATCATAATCAATCCACGTTGGCCTTTATTAAAGAAATAGAAAATTAAAAACATACAAAATAAAGAAATCAAAAGCATACCTTGGGTTTTGAAAATGTTATGAATAATCATCATCCTCAAGTTTTCACTTTCTCCAAACCAAGCTTAAAAACGAGATCATTGTTATTATAAGTTAGTAAACTATCACGAACTCATGTGGGCCAATTACTCACTTAGACTCCCTTATTCCTAGGGGTATCTCTTATATTTTATTATTGTCTTGAATAATCACGAGGATGCATTTTTGACTTATTTTGATAGTTATTAAGTCTGAAAATAAAGTGAACGATTTAATCAATAGTTAGCTAAAGGACAAAATCTTTTAAAACTGCTTCTCGGGACCTCATAAAGTTCATATCTTGGCATAACTCGCTTCGCGATTTGAGACCTTTCTCGGACCGATATTTGGCAGCGACTTCATACTTCAAACCTTGAGAGACGTTCATGAAATTATGGTCTTCTCTTCATAATAGAATTTCTTCACTTGAGGTTTTGCGAGATTCATACTTGGACCACGACTTCTTCATTTTTCTCCAATCTTTATTTTGGACTTTGATATACCACAATCCGTCTCCTTTTATGACTTGGATCTATTTATCCTCATACCTTGTTAGGGTCTTTTCGGATACACTTCTCCATGACTTTTGGGGAGTATTTGCTTTTCGTCGTGTGTCTCGATCCTTCATATTGATTTTTGATAAATGATTCTTCACATCACTTTTGGATCTTTAGCAACAAAATATAGCCCTCATGCCTTGTTAGGGCCTTTTTGGACTCGCCAATCTTCGCATCCCGCTTCAATAAGTTATGCCTTGGCTATGAACTCTAATCCATACCGAGCAACTTTTAAACGATCTTGGGCTAGAAGCTAAGTAACTTTTCAAATCGTACAAACTTACTTATTAGCAGATAAATTTATTAGCAAGCGATGGGAGAATAGGCTTATAATTAACTCACATAAATTCACGAAAGAATACCGGACTTATAATTGGCTCTATCATCTCTCGTTCTCCACAGTTTAAAATCTCAAGTAATGAGACTCGTGGATACTTAGCCTATTAAATCAAAATTTTGGGTTTTCGAGTCGCCTATAGGATCTTGCAAATTCTTAGACTTTTTCAAGTTTAGAAATCGCGTTTTAAAGTTCCCTTGATAAACGACTCTCTAGGATCAATTATAGGAACTTGCGAAAAGTTCATGTTCTTAACCTGTGAGAGTTAAGACTTTCGCGTTTTATAGCTCCCTATATAAAAGTCTAGCAAAACTTGACTTAAACACGTTAAGGGTACTAGCTAGAGCAAACTTAGATAAGTAAACTCGGATTGAGTCAAAAGATTCACAACGTTTTGAAAATTAAAACCACTTATTAAACATTTATTCTATCAAAGAAAGAAAATAACTATACAAAGGTAAAAACCAATAGGCCAAAATAGATCAAAAATTTTGAAAAATGTCGAAAAATTGATTTTCCGGTTAAAATAAGGACAAATACAAGGAAAAGACCACTTAACTTCGATAGAAGTCCCCCCTACACTTAAGATAAACATTGTCCTCAATGTTTAAGCATATGGGAGTAAACTCCCCTACACTTAGGACATTGTGCACGTTGTTTAAATCTCGCTAAGGAAAAGACAACTAAAGAGATTCCTATTTTAATATTGAGAAAATATAAAATAGTGAATCGAAAAGAGTTTAGGATAGAACCGGGAAGAAGTAGAACACGGAATCACGGGTCGTCAAGAATCATCAAGAGTAGATCATTGAAGCTCGAATCCCTGATTAAGAAGTGAGGAGAGGGAATAGCAAACCAAAGGATCTTCCCCCTACACTTATGCTAAAGAAAGCGAAAAGATATATGCATGGGTTGCCTCCCAAGAAGCGCTTGATTTTTGTTAACCGAGTCGTGAGCCTGACTCGACCTTGATCATCAACGGAAGAAGCATGAAACATATCCACCAGGATCAAAGACATAGTTTTCATCGAGCAAATAACATAAGCTTAAGGCGAACAAGGCAAGCCAAAGAAGAGTAGGCAAGGTTCCCTTAATCAGTGATGGAGCACGGTGGGAGCAAGGGTGAAGTGGTGCAAGCATGTCTTCAAGATTTCCAAAGATTTTTCCTTTTATTTCATCAGGTGGATACTGAGATAGCTTAAAGACGTCAATACCGGGGTCAAACACCTTTTCCTTCAGGGGAAAATAGCACTCAGGCTCAGCCGAGTGTGAAGAAGATCCGCAAAGAAGCACAACCTCGTCCTCAGAAGGGGGACAAAGAGGTGTCAAATCATATGTGCAACGGATATTGGTGTCAACCGGTTTCTTCTCCTTTGACAGAATGCTCTTCAAATCCAAAGTAGGATCAAGACGATAATCTTCAAAGTCCAAAGGAGGAGCATCACTCTCATGAGGGAAGTATGTGTTGAGAAATTCAGAGAAATCTTCCTCAAATAAATAATCGTCCAAAGTAGGGAAGTGATGGCGGAGGATCTTCATCATGTGAAGAATCGCTCGAGAGAGTATCAGCCTCATCAAAATCATCAAAAGTAGGCAGCTCGGGATACTCAGAAGTACAATCAAAATCAGCCGAATCTGAGCTAGAATCATCATCATAAGCATCAAAGACCGGTGGAGAATCATAAATGGGAGAAGCGTCCAAAGTAGAGTGAGAATCATCCACATTAGCTTCAAAGAGTGGATTATCAGTGGAAGACTCGAATAGAGGATTGTCATAGACGGTAAAGTCATCGAGCACATTTATCATATTCACTGATTCTCGGCCTCCAAAGGATTTGCCTGTAAGCTTCCCCATTTTAAAAACTTTTGAATCATCCTCGACTCGTAAGATTAACTCACCTTCGGCCACATCTACTAAAGCTCGTCCGGTTCTCAAAAATGGCCGACCAAGTATTAAAGGAATACGAGGGTCCATTTCATAATCAACTACGACAAAATCGACCGGGAAAGTAAATGTGCCAACTTTGATAAACACGTCTTCGGCTATACCAACGGGGTAAGCGAGAGTGCGATTTGCAAGTTCGAGAGTCATCTTTGTTGGAATGAGGTCGGGTAATGATAGTGTTTTCCAAACACTCAAAGGCATAAGATTAATACTAGCCCCGAGATCAGCAAGGGCAGTAAATTCTTCAGTTTTTTTGAACACGCAAGGCAACACAAAACGACCGGGATCTCCAAGCTTTTCCGGTAATTCTTTAAGAATAACTGCTGAGCAGTTTTCATTTAAGCGTGTGTTGGCGAGTTCAATCAGCTTCTCCTTCTTGCTAAGCAATTCCTTGAATGCTTTTACAAATTTCGGCATGTGGCAAAGTGCTTCAACAAGGCTAATGTTGATGGTCATTTTAGATAGCATATCCACATATTTCGATACTTGGCAGTCATTCTTGGTTAGATCATTGGTCTTGCCTATGCGAGAAGGGTATGGGATTCTAGGTTGATAGGGAGACGGTGAACGTGTAGTTGGTGAAGGTTGGGATGTTGAAGGGTCCTTCCGAGATACATCGTCATGACGAGGCGGAGACGGTAATGGTGCACTAATACTAGGTGTAGGAGGAGTAGGGATACATGGTGGTGGAGGAGGTGTAGATGATGGTGGTGGGATAGGTGGGTCGACAATGGTAATTCCACTACGCGTAGTTATAGCACTCACATTGGCACGTGGATTAGTGACAGTGTTTGAAGGTAGGGAACCCGAAGAAGAAGAAAGTTGAGCTTCGGGCAAGAAACTAGCCAACAGATTCTTTAATTCAGCTGTTTGAGTGCTGAAGGAGGATTGAATATTATCACGAACCTCGGTTCTGATGTCATTTCCTTGCTTCAACATATCTCCTTTCAAATTGATTATTTGGCTCTGTAGATTCTTGATTTGCTCACCTTGAGTTCTCATGATGGCGTCAACATCGGGATTACTGGGTGGGTGTTGTTGGGTGGGTGGTTGATAAGGGTTAGAAGCTCTTGGTGGGATTTGGTTGCTTCTATTGTAGTTGTTGGCGGGGTTTTGGTTTTGAGAAGAAAAACCGGGTGAAAGGTAACTGTTGGATCGGTAGCTCAGTAGATTTCTATCCCCTTGTTGTCTAGCTTGGTAATTTTCTGGTGAATAATTACCATAAGATGCATACACATTTTCCGGATTTCATTATGTCGAAGGACAATCGGTGTATGAGTGAGGACCGCCACATGTTTCACAAGGATTAGCAACCGCTTTAACTTGTTGTTGTTATTGGTTTGAAGCGAGAAGCGTAATACTTTTGCTCATTTCGGCCATCATGCGGGTGAGTTCGGTCATCTCAGGGTTTGCTGAGGTAGAAGAAACATTGACTCTCGGGTTGTTCCTTGAAGAAGCAGAGGAATCCCAGTTTTTGTGGTGAGTAGTCATGTTCTCAATTAACTCTCTACACTCCTCGGGTCTCCTTTTCATGAATGTGCCACCGGCGGCTGCATTAATCGTATCACGATCACGAAATGTCAATCCGTTGTAGAAAGTATCAATTAGGGTCACAGGGAGCATGTTGTGGTTTGGACATCTATCGATCAAGACATTATATCTCTCCCAAGCGTCAAAAAGAGATTCATCAGGGTCTTGCATGAAACCGCTGATCTGATTGCGAAGGCTCGTGACCATGGATGGTGGAAAGTAGCGCGATAAAAAGCGTTGAGTCATATCATCCCAAGTGTGAATAGAATTTTTCGGGAGACGATCAAACCATTTCTCTGCGATAAAGTATGTGGAAAGAGTTGTAGGCGAAGAACATCCATTGTGGCCCCGGGCAACTTCATGCTTTGGGTGATTGTAATGAACTTGTCGAGGTGTTTGTTGGCATCATCATCAGGCAATCCACGGAATGGGTTTGTTTGTACTTGCTGAATCATGTGGTGCTTCAACGAAAACTCAGGAGCGTTGATTTGCATCGGCGCAATCGGTCCTCCTCGTCCAAACATTGTTGGTTGACAAAGTTCCTCCATGGTCCGAAGATCGGGCTGTGAAAGAGCATTGTTGTTATTATTATTATTATTGAGGTGCGGTGGAATGTTGTTGTTGTTAACACCTGCCATAACTAAATCTTCTTGAGGCTCGGGCTCTTGATAATTAGAAGATCTAGTACGCATACACCTGAAAATGCAAAAGAAAACAAAACCAAACACAAAAACAATATATATACACAATAAAGATAAAATCTTTTTGTATTTTTGAAATTTTTTATTTTTATGTATTTTTATCAATTTTTAATTTTTATGATTTTTGTTTTAATTTTTAGACAAGAAAAATAACGCTCACAAGTGAACGGATCCCAAAAAGCAACGTGTCTCTCACAGAAAACCGTCAATCTTAACGAAAAGAGCCGGCAGCAGCGCCATTTAATAACTCGGATTTTCCCAGTTAAAAATTTATCGTTCTAGTGTTCTCTTCGAATTGAAAAACTTGTGTTTAATGTGCGACTCAGCTGTTCTTTGGTGGAAACAAAGATGTGTCGTTGTAGTGTTTAAAATAAATGTGCAGAACAAATAAATTAAATGTGAAGTTAAAGTAAATCTAAATCTAATAAGGTAAATGGTGCGAGTAATTAAAAGCTTGACGGAAATTAAAGGGGCACTAAAAGTAAATAACGCAAACTTAAATCTAACTAAGGCAAACTTAAAACGCAACTAAAACTAAATCTTAAACTAAGGCAAATAAACTTAAAGTGCGATTAAGGAAAAAGGCGGGAAAAATAAAGCTTAAAATAAAAGGGCAAAAACTAAAAAAAAACTAAATTGAAAGAAACTGAAAATAAGCTCTATCCGGAATAAACCCTATTCGGAATATATGGCAATTCGGAATATGTCACCTATCCTGAATAATACCCTACTCAGAATATATGGCCTATTCGGAATACTATCCCTATCCGGAATATCAAGTCTATTCGGAATAAGTCCCTATGCGGAATATTGTCACCCTATTCGGAATGTGAGCCTTACTCGGAATAAACTTCCTATTCGGAAAATCCAGGTCTATTCGGAAAGTCAGCTCTATTCGGAATATATAGCCTTACTCGGAATAATTTCCTATTCGGAAAATCCCCCTATTCGGAATGATTTCCTATTCGGAAAATCCCCCTATTCAGAATGTTGGGGTTATGCGGAATATTCTTGCTATGCTGAAAACCCTCCCTATTCGGAATAATGGATATTCCGAATAGCAATCTCTGCTAAACCCTTTATTCGGAATAAAGAAGATCAGGACCTGGGATGTTACAGTAACTACTTGCGAAGAACAAGGGAAAAAAATAACCTCGAATCTAATCAAAACAAAGCTAAACAAAACATAAGATTAAATCGAATGCATAAATAAACAAGTATTAATGATAAACAATCAATACAAAACAATCAAACTAATAATAAAGATCAAGATAATCAAAACTCACTTAAATAAAGCAACAAAAATTAAGAACATGAACATAAACAAATCAACACAAAGATTAAAGAAAGGTAGAATGAGATCAACAAGATAAAGATAAAGATTAACAAGAATTAAAAGAAAAACTTACTTGAAATTAAATGGTAATTAAGGTGCAAGACAAGGTAATTAAATGGATAAGTATTTAAATGACAAGGTAATTAAAAGTGGAAGAACTAATTGTCACTATTAGCCAACAAAATGAAAAGATTACAACTAATGACTATATATAGGGGAGGATTAGGAAGCTTCCTCCCCTCCTTCATTTCTTGTTAATTGCAAGATTAAGCCCTTAAGCATATAGTCTTCATTAATTTCACCATTAGTCCTTTTTCCTTCTAATCTTCTTTAAACTTGGACTATAATGACTTGTGGCTTGGGATTTCTTTTGAACTCGTCTTTAAATTCTTCAATAAAATAGACTTGAATTCTTCGGCTTTTGATAAACTTCCGTCTTTTGACTTTTCTTCGATAAATCTTCAGAATTGGTCGTGGACTTCCGTTCCTTTTGCACTCTTGATTTCTCGACTTCGTCTTTCATCTTTTTCTTCAATAAAAGTCCGTAAATGCCCGTGAATGTCCGTGTTTTCTCCACTTTTCACCTTTTTGTCCTAAATCACAACAAAAACACAAACCACGCATAATTCCGACATAAAAGACATAAAATACACGTTTTGGTCCGGTTATTATTGTAATTAGGTGGTAGAAAAGATGGGTGTTTACACACCTATCAGATCAGCCATCTCGATAGACATGTGCGAAGGAGTGAGAGCCGGAAGCGAAAGCGATTTCCAAATGGAAAATGGCATCAAACTAATGCTCGCACCAAGATCGGCCAAGGCGAGGCATTCTTACATATGTTGTATGTCACAAGGAATGAGAAACTTTCCGGGGTCACCAACTTTTTCCGGTATGCGGTTAAGATAAACTGAAGAACAATTAGCAAGCTTTGAAAGCTTTTCCTTATCGCTCATCATACTTTTAAAAGTGGAAGCGAAACGAGGCATATATAACAACGCGTCGGCTAAACTTACATCAAAATGAACTTGTTGAAACATTTTTATAAAAAGCTCGATTTGTTGTTTGTTACGTTCTTGCAATTTCTCTTTGTTTCGTCTCGAAGGATAAGGTAAGGGTGGTGTGGGTTGGACATTAGGCAACGGCCTTGGAATCTCGGGTTCCATGATTGGTATTGGTTCAACCGTAGGTGTGGTTTGAGCGGTACTTCGTGGGCTTGTGATAAGATCCTTTTCGACCATCGCCTCGGGCTCTTTCTCGATTTCCTTCTCCGTAGAAGTACTTGGACGAGAGATTGGTTCCTTGAAAGTTTTACCACTTCGTGTAGTAATAACCTTCATTTCTCCCTTCGGGTTTGCAATGGTATCACTAGGAAGACCAGCCGAGGAAGAGGGTTTACACATGATTGCTTCAAACATTTTTGCCATTCGGTCCTCAAATTTTGATTGCCTTAAATCCGCTTTTAACAATTCTTGCTTAATCTCATGTTGTCCTTGTTCCATATTTTGTTGATTTTGTTGAAGACGTTGAACGTTTCCTTCCATTTTATTAGCATGAGTCTTAAGTTCATTAGCAAGTTCATTTTAAGCTCGTTTTTCAACTCGGATCTTAAGCTAATCATCTCACGTTGCATGTTATCAAATTTAGCATCATTTGCTTTAGCATAATCCAAAAATTCTCCTTGAAGATTTTTAGTGTGAGCATTTTGAAAACCTTGTGTAGTGTTTTGAAAATCACGGTTTTGGTTTTGATTAGTGATAGGTGTGTAAACACCCATCTTTTCTACCACTTAATTACAATAATAACCGGACCAAAACGTGTATTTTATGTCTTTATGTCGGAATTATGCGTGGTTTGTGTTTTTGTTGTGATTTAGGATGAAAAGGTGAAAAGTGGAGAAAACACGGACATTCACGGGCATTTACTGACTTTTATTGAAGAAAAGGATGAAAGACGGAGTCGAGAAGTCAAGAGTGGAAAAAGAACGGAAGTCCAAGACCAATTCTGAAGATTTATCGAAGAAAAAGTCAAAAGACGGAAGTTTATCAAAAGTCGAGAAACTCAAGTCTATTTTATTGAAAACATTAAAGACGAGTTCAAAAGATATCCCGAGCCACAAGTCCTTAAAGTCCAAATTTAAAAGAAAGATTAGAAGAAAAGGACTAATGACGCAATTAATGAAGATTAAATGAAGGAGGGACTTAATCCCGCAATTAACAAGAAATGAAGGAGGGGAGGAAGCTTCCTTAATCCTCCCCTATAAATAGTTTAGATTGTTAAGCATTTGTTTTTGTTGGCTAATCGTGACAATTAGTCCTTCCACCTTTAATTACCTTGTCAATTTAAATACTTGTCATTTAATTACCTTGTCTTGCACCTTAATTACCATTTAATTCAAGTAAGTTCTTCTTTTTAATTATTGTCAAGCTTTATCTTTATCTTGTGAATCTCATTCTTCCTTTCTTTAATCTTTGTGTTGATTGTTATTGTTTATGTTTATGTTCTTGATTTTGATTGATTTATTTAAGTGAGTTTTGATTAATTTGATTAAGTTTTGTTAGTTTTATTGTTTTGGATTGATTGTTTATGATTTATAGTTGTTTATTTGCTTGTTTGATTTGATCTTGTGTTTGATTTAGCTTAGTTTTGATTAGATCCGTGTGTTTTTACTTTCCTTGTTCTTCGGTTTTATGGTTACTGTTCTTCCCCTGAGATCGAGCACAGAAACTTTCCGAGTAAGCTTTGGTTTGGAGGACTATTCGGAATATTCTATATTCCGAATAGCAGCTTTATATTCAGAATAAGAGTTTTGCTGTGAGGCTTATGCGGAATTTTCGATATTCCGAATAGGGATTCCGCATAGAGGCTTGGTATTCCGAATAGAATAGTTATTCCGAATAGGCTGAACTTTCCGAATAGGGACTTTCCGAATAGACTGGTTTTTCCGAATTGGTCAAATATTCCGAGTAGAACTTTATTCCGAATAGGGACAGATATTCCGAGTAAGGCATTATTCCGAATAGGAGGTGACTTTCCGAATAGGGTTTTGTTTTCCGCATAAGGAACTATTCCGAATAGGCACCTTTTTCCGCATAGTGACAGTATTCCGAATAGGGGTTTTATTCCGGATAGGGACTTATTATTTTCATTTTAGCATTTAATTTCGAGCTTTAATTTTCCTGCCTTTTTACTTAGTTGCACTTTAAGTTTATTTGCCTTAGTTTAAGTTTTAGTTGTGTTTTAAGTTTGCCTTAGTTAGATTTAAGTTTGCGTTATTTACATTATTGCCCTTTAGTTTTAGTCTTGCTTTTAAATACCTGCACCTTTACTTTAATTAGATTTAGATTTACTTTAATTGCACTTTTACTTTATTTGTTCTGCACCTTTAATTTTCAAAACTACAACGACACATCTTTATTTCACCAAAGTTCAACTGAGTCACACATTAAACATAAGTTTTTCAATTCGAAGAGAACAACACAACGAACTTTAATATTTTTATACAGGGTGTCAAAAGCCTTGTATCAAATGGCACCGCTGCCGGCTCTTTTCGTTAAGATCAACAGTTTTTTGTGAGAGACACATTTCTTTTTGGGATCCGTTCACTTGTGAACGTTATTTTTCTTGCATAAAAAATTCAAAAATAAAAAAAAATTTAATTAAAAAAATTCATAAAAACCATAAAAATTAAAAATTTTCAAAAATCCAAAAAGATTTTCTCTTTCTTGTGTATATATATTGTCTTTGTGTTTGGTTTTGTTTTCTTTTGCATTTTCAGGTGTATGCGTACTAGATCTTCTAATTATCAAGAGCCCGAGCCTCAAGAAGATTTAGATATGGTAGGTGTTAACAACAACATGCCACCGCACCTCAATAATAATAATAACAACAATGCTCTTCCACAGCCCGATCTTCGGACCATGGAGGAACTTTGTCAACCAACAATGTTTGGACGAGGAGGACCGATTGCGCTGATGCAAATCAACGCTCCTGAGTTTTCGTTGAAGCACCACATGATTCAGCAAGTGCAAACAAACCCATTTAGAGGATTGCCTGATGATGATGCCAACAAACACCTCGACAAGTTCATTACAATCACCCAAAGCATGAAGTTGCCTGGGGCCACAATGGATGTTCTCCGCCTACAACTCTTCCCTCATACTTTATCGCATCATGCCGAGAAATGGTTTGATCGTCTCCCGAAGAATTCTATTCACACTTGGGATGACATGACTCAACGCTTTCTTTCGCGCTACTTTCCACCATCCATGGTCACAAGCCTTCGCAATCAGATCAGCGGTTTCATGCAAGATCCCGATGAATCTCTTTTTGACGCTTGGGAGAGATATAATGTCTTGATCGACCGTTGTCCAAACCACAACATGCTTCCCGTCACATTGATTGATACTTTCTACAACGGTTTGACTTTTCGAGATCATGATACGATTAATGCAGCCGCCGGTGGCACATTCATGAAAATGAGACCCGAGGAGTGTAGAGAGTTAATTGAAAACATGACTACTCATCATAAGAACTGGGATTCCTCTGCTTCTTCTAGAAACAACACGAGAGTCAATGTTTCTTCTACCTCAGCAAACCCTGAGATGACCGAACTCACCCGCATGATGGCCGAAATGAGCAAAAGTATTACGCTTCTTGCTTCAAACCAACAACAACAACAAGTTAAAGCGGTTGCTAATCCTTGTGAAACATGTGGCGGTCCTCACTCATACACCGATTGTCCTTCGACACAAGGAAATCCGGAAAATGTGTATGCTGCTTACGGTAATTATTCACCGGAAAATTACCAAGCTAGACAACAAGGGGATAGAAATCTGCTGAGCTACCGTTCAAACAATTACCTTTCACCCGGTTTTTCTCCTCAAAACCAAAATCCCGCCAACAACTACAATAGAAGCAACCAAATCCCACCTCGTGCTTCTAACCCTTATCAACCACCCACCCAACAACACCCACCCATTAATCCCGATGTTGACACAATCATGAGAACTCAAGGTGAGCAAATCAAGAATCTACAGAGCCAAATAATCAATTTGAAAGGAGATATCTTGAAGCAAGGTAATGACATCAGAACCGAGGTTCGTGATAATCTTCAATCCTCTTTCATCACTCAAACAACTGATTTGAAGAATCTGTTGGCTAGTGTCTTGCCCGAAGCTCAACCTTCTTCTTCTTCGGGTTCTCTACCTTCAAACATCGTCACTAATCCGCGAGCTAATGTGAGTGCTATAACTACGCGTAGTGGAATTACCATTGTCAATCCACCTGACTCACCACCATCATCTACACCTCCTCCACCACCATATATCCCTACTCCTCTTACACTTACTAATAGTACACCATTACCGTCTCCGCCTCGTCATGACGATGTATCTCGGAAGGACCCTTCAACATCACAACCTTCACCAACTACACCTTCACCTAACCCTTATCAACCTAGAATCCCATACCCTTCTCGCATAGGCAAGACCAATGATCTAACCAAGAATGACTGCCAGGTATCGAAATATGTGGACATGCTATCTAAAATGACCATCAACATTAGCCTTGTTGAAGCACTTTGCCACATGCCGAAATTTGTCAAAGCATTCAAGGAATTGCTTAGCAAGAAGGAGAAGCTGATTGAACTCGCCAACACACGCTTAAATGAAAACTGCTCTGCAGTTCTTCTTAGAGAACTTTCGGAAAAGCTTGGAGATCCCGGTCGTTTTGTGTTGCCTTGCGTGTTCAACAAAACTGAAGAATTTACTGCCTTTGCTGATCTCGGGGCTAGTATTAACTTGATGCCACTAAGTGTTTGGAAAACACTATCATTGCCCGACCTCACTCCAACTAAGATGACTCTTGAACTTGCAAATCGCACTCTCGCTTACCCCGTTGGTATAACCGAAGATGTGTTTCTTAAAGTTGGCACATTTACTTTTCCGGTTGACTTTGTCGTAGTTGATTATGAAATGGACCCTCGTATTCCTTTAATACTTGGTCGACCATTCTTGAGAACCGGACGTGCTTTAATAGATGTGGCCGAAGGTGAGTTAATCTTACGAGTCGGGGATGATTCTAAAGTTTTTAAAATGGGGAAGCTTACAGGCAAATCCTTTAGAGGCCGAGAATCAGTGAATATGATCAATGTGCTCGATGACTTTACCGTCTATGACAATCCTCTATTCGAGTCTTCCACTGATAATCCACTCTTTGAAGAAGATGTGGATGATTCTCGCCCCAATTTGGAAGCTTCTCACATTTATGATTCACCACCGGTCTTTGATGCTTATGATGATGATGATTCTAGCTCAGATTCGGATGATTTTAATTGTACTTCTGAGTATCCCGAGCTGCCTACATATGATGATTTTGATGAGGCCGATACTCTCTCGAGCGATTCTTCACATGATGAAGATCCTCCGCCATCACTCGATCCTACTTTGGATGATTACTCATTCGAGGAAGACTTCTCTATGTTTCTCAATACATACTTCCCGCATGAGAGTGATGCACCTCCTCTGGACTTTGAATCTTATCGTCTTGATCCTACTTTGGATTTGAAGAAAATTTTGTCTAAGGAGAAGAAACCGGTTGACACCAAAATCCGTTGCACGTATGATTTGACACCTCTTTGTCCCACTTCTGAGGACGAGGTTGTGCTTCTTTGCGGATCTTCTTCACACTCGGCTGAGCCTGAGTGCTATTTTCCCTTAAAGGAAAAGGTGTTCGACCCCGGTATTGCAATCTTAGAGCCATCTCAGTATACACCTGATGAAATAAAAGGAAAAATCTTTGGAATTATTGAAGACATGCTCACACCGCTTCATACTTGCTCCCACCATGCTCCATCACTGCTTAAGGGAACCCTGCCACTTCTCTTTTGGCTTGCCTTGTTCGCCTTAAGCTCTTGCTTATTGATGGATGAAAACTATGTCTTTGATCCTGGTGGATTTGTTTCATGCTACTTCTGTTGATGATCAAGGTCGAGTCAGGCTAACGACCCGGTAAACAAAAACCAAGCGCTTCTTGGGAGGCAACCCATGCATCTATCTTTTTGCTCTCTTTACCATAAGTGTAGGGGGGACCCTTTGGTTTGTTTTCCTCTCCTCACTTCTTAATCAGGGATTCGAGCTTCAAACGATCCACTCTTGATGATTCTTGACGACCCGTGATTCCGTGTTCTACTTCTTCCCGGTTCTATCCTAAACTCTTTTCGATTCACTATTTTATATTTTCTCAATATTAAAATAGAAATCTCTTTAGTTGTCTTTTCCTTAGCAAGATTTATACAACGTGCACAATGTCCTAAGTGTAGGGGAGTTTACTCCCACATGCTTAGACATTGAGGACAATGTTTATCTTAAGTGTAGGGGGGACTTCTATCGAAGTTAAGTGGTCTTTTCCTTGTATTTGTCCTCATTTTAACCGGAAAATCAATTTTTCGACATTTTTCAAAATTTTTGATCTATATTGGCCTGTTAGTTTTTCCCTTTTGTATAGTTATTTTCTTTCTTTGCTAGAATAAATCTTTGAATAAGTGGTTTTAATTTTCAAACGTTGTGAATCTTTTGACTCAATCCGAGTTTACTCTAGCTAGTATCCTTAACATGTTTAAGTCAAGTTTTGCTAGGCTTTTATATAGGGAGCTATAAAACGCGAAAGTCTTAACTCTCACGGGTTAAGAACAAGAACTTTTCGCAAGTTCCTATAATTGATCCTAGAGAGTCGTTTATCAAGGGAACTTTAAAATGCGATTTCTAAACTTGAAAGAGTCTAAGAAATTGCAAGATCCTATAGGCGACTCAAAAACCCAAAACTTTGATTTAATAGGCTAAGTATCTACGAGTCTCATTACTTGAGATTTTAAACTGTGGAGAACGAGAGATGATAGAGCCAATTATAAGCCGGTATTCTTTCGTGAATTTATGTGAGTTAATTATAAGCTTATTCTCCCATCGCTTGCTAATAAATTTATCTGCTATTAAATAAGGTTGTACGATTTGAAAAGTTACTTAGTTTCTAGCCCCAGATCGTTTAAAAGTTGCTCGGTAATGACGAGAGTTCATAGCCAAGGCATAACTTATGAAGCGGGGCGCGAAGATTGGCGAGTCCGAAAAGGCCCTAACAAGGCATGAGGGCTATGTTTTGTTGCTAAAGATCCAAAAGTGATGTGAAGAATCATTTATCGAAAATCAATATGAAGGATCGAGACACACGACGAAAAGCAAAAACTCCCAAAAAGTCATGGAGAAGTGTATCCGAAAAGACCCTAACAAGGTATGAGGATAAATAGATCCAAGTCAATAAAGGAGGCGGATCGTGGTATATCAAAATCCAAAATAAAGATTGGAGAAAAATGAAGAAGTCGTGGTCCATATATGAAGAATCTCTCAAAAATTCCAAGTGAAGAAATTCCAATTATGAAGAGAAGACCATTATTTCATGAACGTCTCTCAAGATTTGAAGTATGAAGTCGCTGCCAAATATCGGCCCGAGAAAGGTCTCAAATCGCGAACCAAGTTATGCCAAGATATGAACTTTTTGATATCCCGAGAAGCAGTTTTAAAAGATTTGGTCCTTTAGCTAACTATTGATTAAATCGTGCACTTTATTTTCAGACTAAATAATTATCGAAATAAGTCAAACAATGCATCTTCGTGATCATTCAAGACAAATAATAAAATATAAGAGATACCCATAGGAATAAGGGAGTCTAAGTGAATAATTGGCCCACATGAGTTCGTGTTAGTTTACTAACTTATAATAACAATGATCTCGTTTTTAAGCTTGGTTTGGAGAAAGTGAAAAGTTGAGGATGATGATTATTCATGACATTTTCAAAACCCAAGGTATGCTTTTAATTTCTTTGCTTTGCATTTTTATAATTTTCTATCTCTTTAATAAAGGCCAACGTGGACTGATTATGATGAAAAGTGTAAACATGCTTTGTAACTAATGCATTGCATGAGGACATTGCAATGGTCAAGTGTAGGGGATTTGATAGGTGTGTAAACACCCATCTTTTCTACCACTTAATTACAATAATAACCGGACCAAAACGTGTATTTTATGTCTTTATGTCGGAATTATGCGTGGTTTGTGTTTTTGTTGTGATTTAGGATGAAAAGGTGAAAAGTGGAGAAAACACGGACATTCACGGGCATTTACTGACTTTTATTGAAGAAAAGGATGAAAGACGGAGTCGAGAAGTCAAGAGTGGAAAAAGAACGGAAGTCCAAGACCAATTCTGAAGATTTATCGAAGAAAAAGTCAAAAGACGGAAGTTTATCAAAAGTCGAGAAACTCAAGTCTATTTTATTGAAGAAATTAAAGACGAGTTCAAAAGATATCCCGAGCCACAAGTCCTTAAAGTCCAAATTTAAAAGAAAGATTAGAAGAAAAGGACTAATGACGCAATTAATGAAGATTAAATGAAGGAGGGACTTAATCCCGCAATTAACAAGAAATGAAGGAGGGGAGGAAGCTTCCTTAATCCTCCCCTATAAATAATTTAGATTGTTAAGCATTTGTTTTTGTTGGCTAATCGTGACAATTAGTCCTTCCACCTTTAATTACCTTGTCATTTTAAATACTTGTCATTTAATTACCTTGTCTTGCACCTTAATTACCATTTAATTCAAGTAAGTTTTTCTTTTTAATTCTTGTCAAGCTTTATCTTTATCTTGTGAATCTCATTCTTCCTTTCTTTAATCTTTGTGTTGATTGTTATTGTTTATGTTTATGTTCTTGATTTTGATTGATTTATTTAAGTGAGTTTTGATTAATTTGATTAAGTTTTGTTAGTTTTATTGTTTTGGATTGATTGTTTATTCTTTATAGTTGTTTATTTGCTTGTTTGATTTGATCTTGTGTTTGATTTAGCTTAGTTTTGATTAGATCCGTGTGTTTTTACTTTCCTTGTTCTTCGGTTTTATGGTTACTGTTCTTCCCCTGAGATCGATCCCAGAAACTTTCCGAGTAAGCTTTGGTTTGGAGGACTATTCGAAATATTCTATATTCCGAATAGCAGCTTTATATTCAGAATAAGAGTTTTGCTGTGAGGCTTATGCGGAATTTTCGATATTCCGAATAGGGATTCCGCATAGAGGCTTGGTATTCCGAATAGAATAGTTATTCCGAATAGGCTGAACTTTCCGAATAGGGACTTTCCGAATAGGAGCTTTCCGAATAGACTGGTTTTTCCGAATTGGCCAAATATTCCGAGTAGAACTTTATTCCGAATAGGGACAGATATTCCGAGTAAGGCATTATTCCGAATAGGAGGTGACTTTCCGAATAGGGTTTTGTTTTCCGCATAAGGAACTATTCCGAATAGGCACCTTTTTCCGCATAGTGACAGTATTCCGAATAGGGGTTTTATTCCGGATAGGGACTTATTATTTTCATTTTAGCATTTAATTTCGAGCTTTAATTTTCCTGCCTTTTTACTTAGTTGCACTTTAAGTTTATTTTCCTTAGTTTAAGTTTTAGTTGTGTTCTAAGTTTGCCTTAGTTAGATTTAAGTTTGCGTTATTTACATTATTGCCCTTTAGTTTTAGTCTTGCTTTTAAATACCTGCACCTTTACTTTAATTAGATTTAGATTTACTTTAATTGCACTTTTACTTTATTTGTTCTGCACCTTTAATTTTCAAAACTACAACGACACATCTTTATTTCACCAAAGTTCAACTGAGTCACACATTAAACATAAGTTTTTCAATTCGAAGCGAACAACACAACGAACTTTAATATTTTTATACAGGGTGTCAAAAGCCTTGTATCAATTAGAAACTTATTCATTCCCACTTTGATAATTCCCTTTGTTATAGTTACGTTAATTGTCTTGATAACCACCATTTTGGTTGTTGTTTCGATAGTTATTAACATTTTGATTTGGTGGAGCTTGATTTGGGCGGGAACCTTGGCCGTTTTGGTTGTAAGTTCCCGTTGCTACGTAAGCACTCGAAGTGTTACCACCAACGGTAATGCACTCGGAAAGATCATGAGCTCCACCACAAGACAAACAACTCTTATCAACCGCTTTAACCGAAGCGGAATTCAAAGCATCTTGTGCTTTCCAATGAGTCATAAGATTTAAAAATCTATCGAAAAACCGATTTCCTCATTAGCTTCATCATGTAAGGCATTAATGCTACGAGACGATGACGATGATGACGAACCCATATTGGCAACACTCGGTGTGTTACGAGGGTTGTAAACCTTAGATCTATTCTAGATAATCTTTAAATCTTCATTGGTCGTTTTGCACAAAAAATTACCACCCACAGCGGCATTCAAATAATCTCGTTCATGATCATTAAGCCCATTATAGAAAGTATCTATTTGATGCAATTCCGAAAAATCATGGTGTGGACATTCGTGTAACATTTCCTTAAATCGTTCCCATGCCATTGGAAAACTCTCATTATTTCGTTGTGTAAACCTTGAAATCTCATTCTTCAAATGTGTTGTTTTAGATGGTGGAAAAAATTGGTTCACAAATTTAGAAACGAGATCATTCCATGTCAAAATCGAATTTGGCGGTTCTTTCTCGAGCCAAATTTTAGCGGGTCCATCTAACGAGTATGGAAACAACATCATCTTAATGGCGTCATGTGGAACATACTTAACTTGCTAGTTGCGGTGAGACGATTAAAATTCCTTATGTGGTAATGCGGGTTGTCTTTCTCATGACCTCTAAACTTATTTGCTTGCAACATCGACATTAAACCCGTCTTAATCTCGAAATTCTCCGCAAGGATAGCGGGAATCACAATAGCTTCTCCAAAACCCTCGGTGGGTGCTTGAAGCAACTCCATCATAGTACGATTAGCCATGACGACTTCTTGTTCTACAATAGGTTCAAAAATTGGAGTTTGTTCTTCAATCAACGTCTCTTGATTTCCTTGATTTTGACGACGTTTACGAGCTCGTTTTTCTTGACTACGAGTTAGCATAAACTTCACGTAGAATGGGAGGTGAGCAAAGAAGATTCTTTTTGGGTGTTTTGTGAATTTTCAATTTTTTTTGTGTTTTTGATTGTTTTTAATTTTTTTGGATTTTGGTGTATCTTCATAGACAACAATCTACCAAATCTCTCCTCGAATCAAACTCTTGATTAAAGAAGCCTCAAAAGAATGAAAACGATAACGTGGAGTGAACGCCTTCGAATGACTTTAGAACTTTGGTGAAAACCAAATTGTTCAAGAGGGTTTAATCACAAAGAAAACCAAGCAAATATATATGATATGTAATAATACTTTGGGCGGCAAAACCCTCGATTAGCCTTCAATCTCAGAATAATCACAAGAAAGCGGGGAAATGAGTCGGCGCGAAGCACTTAAGAGCCTTTTTCCTTAGGGTATATTTTATAATACCCGCCTTATACCCACCTTATAGTTTGTATTTTTCAAAATCGAGCTTCACGAAAGTATTTATCTATTTTTGCCTTTTTTCTTTTTGTTTGAGATATGAATACAATAATTAGGAGATCAAATCCCAATTAAGGTTGTGTTTTCACACTTTTGGAGATATTTTGTATTGATTGTGATACTTAATACAATATAGTAATAATAATTTCACAAGAAAAACGAAAAAACCGATAATACGTATTAGTAGATTTCTACTAATACAAATACTATTTTTGGTTAATATTAAAAACAACAAGACAAATTAATCACGACACACCTCCCCGGCAGCGGCGCCAAAATGATTGTGGTAAAATTACGTCTTTTACGAAAAAGAGCGTAAAAGCGGTAAGTATTAAGTAATGATTTAGGAAAATCAAACACTAATGACCCAATGAAGTTCGTTTCCCAAGGAGGTATATGTGTGTGAATAATTCGTACTTGATTTGAGATTAATATTTGAGAGAAAGGGATGAGAAAATACAATGACGAAGACGTGAAATTAATTACTACGACGACTAAATGTAAAACCGTAAAAAGGGCTAAAATAAAAATTAATTCTAAAAATTCCCAAAAAATTACCAAAAAATCAAATGAAATAAACTAAGAGTTTACCAATGATCAAAACTTTTTCAAACCTTTTAATTAATTAAATATTAATTTTTAAATGCTAATTAAAGCCCTAAAAATAAAATCAATTATCAAATAGCCCAAATAAAGATTTTTCAATTGGTAAACCTCTAAAATGACCTAAAAAGATTAAAAACTATTTTTATAAATTTTTAAACTAAGAAAAACTATTTAAAATGATTTAAAAACTAATAAAAATTAAAAAAATTATAAAAATTAATCTAATGATGATAAAATTAATCTAAAAGTTGCAAAAATCCTATTTTAATGTATTAAACCTAAGAAAAATATAAAAGTGCAAAAATGTGAAATTTGAAATTTAATAATAAAATAATATTAAAATAATATTAAAAATCCAAAAATTATAAAAAATTATAAAAACTTGCAAACTAGTTTATTTTAACCTAAATAATCAGAAAATGAAAGTGAAATTACCAAATTACCCCTAATGAGCCCCCAAATGGGCTAAAACCAAAAACAGTCAACCTTAATGGGCTTTTGGGCCCAAAAAGTCAAACTAGGCCCAAATGACCTGAAAAAACCCTATCTTACTCAAAATTAAATTCTAAGCACAAAAGTCTGAAGGCCCAAAAGCTGATTTTGAGCTTATCACAGCTTAAATAGTCAACAACTTATTCTTATTGGGCCAATAAGCTCATTAAGCAATAAGCCAATGCCATAAGCTCTGCTTAAACACACAACCTTCTTTTGAGATGCCTAAGAGATATGTGAAAGGAAATTTTGAAAAAGCACATTCAATAAGCCAGAAATAAGCAAAGAACAATTTCACTAAAAGACAAAATAGTCGGGTTAGAGTTCTAGGCTGTTTCAGAAGCTCTGGTTTGTTGCAAAAGCTCACAAATAGCTTAACTAAAATCACAAAAAGCCAAGTAGAATAAGCTGTGTGAACCAATAAGCTGGCTGAAAAAGCCAAATAAGCTAGTTTTCTAGCAAAAGCTTAACCAAAAGACTTGTAACCTTCCAGACTTGTTATTAAGCTAAGAAAAATGAGTTCTATTACAAAAGCCAAGTTGTTGCATGTACCAATAAGCAGTTCTCAAAAATAAGCCAAATTGTGCTTATTTGACCAAAATTCAAAGTGCTCCAAAGTTCACTCTATGATCAGGGATGGTTTATAGGCTTGTTATAAGCAACTTTTGTGAAGAACTCAAGGAGGAGTCCTTGTGAATTAAGTGGTAAGTTGACCAATTGATGACAGATTTTGGCAAAAAAGGGCTTAATAAGCCAGTTAGCTTATAAGCCAGCAACAAAGCACACCAAATAGCCAAATCTACTCACAAGCAACACATAAACAAGATCCAAGCAACAAAACAACAAGGCATACACTAGAATGACAAATGCAAGCACAAAATGAGGTGGTCACTTTGCTGATGCAAATGACCACTTCAGCCAACTTTGATAAGCTCTAGCACCTTCAATAAGCCACCAAATTCAACAAACAGATAATGCACAGATAGCTTATCACCTAAACTATTCCCAAACCTGATTTCAGACCTTAGATCCAACAAACAAAGAAGTTATTGGATCTGATGTGTTTGACCAACTCCAAAACACTTTTTATCAGATTTTTGTAAAACTTGAAATCCTTTTTCCAAACTTTCAGAAACTTAACCAATGACTAAAACTTGTTTAATATGACTTGTTTAGACCTCCCAAACCCTAAGAACCAAGGGCACAAGGCCACAAGGCCTTATGAACCAGTAATCCCAAACAATCCTTTAATAAGCCCTTTTCAAACAAACTTCTTATTTTTACAAGTAACCTACTGATTTTATAGATCAAATAGCTAAACTAGGTGACAACTAACAGATACCAACCATAAAACACAAAGCACAAACACAAAATCACCAAATCACATAGCAAAACATAAATCAGACAATATCATGTGATTTTTTAGAGGAATCTTAACAAGAGGTTATACCTATCCTCCACAACATCCTAGGAGGATCAGCAATGCTCCTTGGACCTTGTTCAACAACTAGAACAAGACCAAGGTTAAAACAAGTTGAGTCTCCTTATATAGGACAAGTAGACAATTCTAGAATGCTAAAATACATGAAAACCCTAGCTATACATTTCCAGGAATGCCCTTGAGTGCTTGTTGTTGTTGAACTATCCATTTTGATCAAAACCGTTCATTTGAGCTTTGGGGTTAAGCATTGAGTCTAAGCTGTTGATTTTGCCACGTCAGATTCCTTGGAGAGGAAGTTGTGTTTTCATTGGTGGACGAGGTTGAGTGTGGGGTCACTTGGGTAGTGGGATTGAGGGTTTTGTGTGTGGGATGGGTTTCTGCTTGTGTGAATCAAGTGTGGGTATGGGTAATTGCAATTTACCCTTTGTTTAAGTGGAAGGAGTTACTGGGTTCTTGATGGTAAACAGTAACTCGTTTTGATCCGAAATTGGGGGAAAGTAACTTGTTTGGCGCAATTATCTGGTTTGAAAGTTTGGTGTGGCAATAGTAGTCCTTGTATTTTGGGAAATGTGGTAAAACAAGTTTTTAAGCCTTCTAACCCGTTTTCCTTTGTTATTTAAGTTTTCACTTTCACACTTTTGACACAAAACATTGTAATAAGGGTTTTAAGGGTTTGTTTTGTCAATCTTGAATATTTGAGGGACTGATCTTGGACATTCTTGATCTTCAAAGGTCTTCATTGTATCTTTGACTTCATGAGGGAGCATAATTGACAATTTAGAATTGTTGAGGGACTAAACTTACCAACTCTTCAAAGTTGAAGGACCATTTTGTAATTTGACAAACTTAAGGGACCAAACTTGTAATTATGAATATACAAGGGTTTTAAGTGTCATTTCTTCATATTTTGAGGATAAATCTTGTACATCTTCAAGTATTCAAGGGTTTTTCTTGGATAATTCATGAACTAGGGCCCAGTTCTTTGTACGGCTTCGTTTCTCGTGTCCGTTTTTCCTTGTTTCTTGTGATCTTTTGTCTTTTTCACGATATCCATACCTAAAACACAAAATTAAACAAATACAAGCATATATGGTATTTAATGACATTTTTATGCATTTAAAGCCCGAAAAGAACGACGAGATCATGTATAAATGCCATCTCATCAATGCACGATTGAGTCTAGAGCCATTTGAGATCATCAAATATCTCATTAGGACACACTTTCATATTTCCTTGCTTCCTCACACACTGTGAAAAGTAAGAAAGATCTTAAGGGTCCGACGCTAAAACTTCATGATCTTGCCTGAACATCCGAGTAATACGAAAGTAGTTACAATGAAGATGGAAATCCTTCTTGAGCGAATATCAAAAAGTTCATGGTAGGTGACTTATGCGATTCTTTATGAATCAAACTTGTGATAACTGGAAAGCAACAATGGTTTAATTCTTAAATGAATTTAAACACGTTCCAGGCCTCTACGCAATATCTTAGTGATCTTGCCAGAACACTCAGAGTGATACCTTAGTGTTCACAGTGATGAGTGGAAATCCTTCTAGTGTTAACCTCAAACAGCACTTGGTAGGTAACTTGCAAGATTCTATACGAATCAAGCTCGTGACAACTGGAAAGCAACGATTGTGCGGTTCTTAATTGAATTTCACTTGTTCCAGGAACATGAATTGACGGCTTCAAATCATGCGGATATTATTATCCAAATGATTCACTCTTTATGTTCGCAGTCAGCTTTGGACGGTCGAATAAAGAGAACGGTTTTACCCACGAAATCTTGTCAAGGAGGTTCTTAACTGAAACTACCTGCCACAAGTACGATAGTTAATATCGTCCAACGGTCTTCACCGACCGGAGGTAAAATGCTACCAACTTAGAATGAAATGTTCAAGGCCATTTCATCTGTGTATATGTTTTGTTGCTAACTGTCTTATGCAGCGTAACAAGAAGGTGGCATTGCGGTGTACAATCCAGAAGAAGTCATCACCACATGCTTATACTATATGCACTTAATACTTCATCAAATTCAAGAAAGTCTAAAAGTCAACTCTTCCGCTGTATCAAACTCTAAAGCTTTCAAGAATTTATAAAAGTATAAGTATGTGGAACATGAAGTCACGAGGAGGCAAATATCACAACTGATGAATGCACAAGGTCAAAGAAAGGACACATTGTCAAGACCAAAGTCAAAGATCTCATCAGCATATTCACAAGAACAAGATCGAAGACTCAAGCATAGTATGCTAGGTTTAAGATTTTGTAAAATGGTGTGACCTCCCTTTGGGGGAGATTGTTGGAAATACGTTTTTCCAAGGGAAGTCTTGGTCACATCATTGTTAGCATAGTTCACGAGCTATAGACTATTTAGGACATTGTAACTTGGAGTGACCTCCCTTTGGGGGAGATTGTTGGAAATACGTTTTTACGTATTTAGAAAGGATCGGTCACTCCAAAGATATATTCAAGTAATGGGCTCGTGATCCTATATGTAATCCATATAGCCCATATAGCCCACATGTAGGGTGGGCTATATATACCCCCTCCTAGCATGTTAGGAGGGGTTAGTCATTTTGTCATTTCACACACATTCACTTAATAAACCATTCTTCTCTTTCTCTCCTTTCTCTCTCTACCTTTCTCTCTATAGTTCTTTCTTCTCCATCTTCATTCAATAGATAAATCATAACTTTCTAAATCCTAAGAAATGTTAGACCTACATCTCTTGACTCTTGTGTTTCCAGACCTTATTATTAACTTGAGTGTGCTTAAGCTGAGGCCGGCTAACACTAGTAGTGGAGACTATTCCTGTAGTAGAAGACACACAAATATTAATGTTTCTAGAAGTCCGAGGCGAGTGACTAACTTTGTTTGTGGGCTTAGTGGTCATTCTATACATCCCTGGTTTAATCACATTATTGTGCTTAACGCTTGGTGCTATGACATTCTGATAGGTGTGAAAACACCCATTTTTTCTACCACTTAATTACATTAAAACGGGACCTAAACGTATATTTTATGTCGTAAATGGCGGAATTATGCGTGGTTTGTGTTTTTATTGTGTTTCAGGGTCGAGAAGGTGAAAAGTGGAGAAAACACGGCTTTCACGGGCTTTTATTGAAGAAAAAGACAAAAAGACGAAGTCGAAAGATCAAGAGTGGAAAAAGAACGGAAGTCCAAGACCAATTCTGAAGATTTATCGAAGAAAAAGTCAAAAGACGGAAGTTTACCAAAAGCCGAAGAACTCAAGTCTAATTTATTGAAGAATTACAAGACGAGTTCAAAGAAATCCCGAGCCAAAGTCATTATAGTCCAAGATTTAAGAAGATTAAAGAAAGGAGGGACCTAATGACGCAATTAAGGAAAAGAAGAAAGAGGGGAGGAAGCTTCCTTCCACGAATCCCTTCCTCCCCTATAAATACACATTATTAGCCATTTGTTTAAGTTGTTGGAGGCTTGACAAGCCTCTCTTCCCCATTTTCATTTTTCTTGTTCCTTGATTTTATACACTTTAATTTTCATGTAACGCACCCTTGATTCTCTTTTAATTCCAAGTAAGTTTACCTTTAATTGTTGTTAATCTTTATCTTATTGCCAATCTCCTTCTACCTTTCTTGTTTGATTTGTTCTTTATCTTCATTGTTCATGTTCTTGAATTTCTATGATTTTGATCAAGTGGGTTTTGATTAATTTGGTTATGTTTGTTAGTTTTGATGATTTGTTTTGATTGATTATTGTTAGTTGATGCTTATTGGTTGTTTTAGTTTAATCTTTCGTTTGATTTTGATTAATATAAGGATAAATTGTTGTTACTGTATATCCCCTGTTCTTCGGGTTCGTTTGCTTCTATTTCTGTTTTCCCAGATGAGTTACGAGCCAAAGAGGAGAAACTTGTTCATTCGGAACTTTAAGAGTTCCGAGTCAAGGAAGCTTCATTCGGAAGTCTAAAACTTCCAGATCAAGTGCTTCATTCGGAAGTCTAAAAACTTCCGGATCAAGTGCTTCATTCGGAACTTTGAAAGTTCCGGATCAAGGGTCTTCATTCGGAAGTCTGAAGTTCCGGATCAAGGGTCTTCATTCGGAAGTCTAAAAACTTCCGGATCAAGTGCTTCATTCGGAACTTTGAAAGTTCCGGATCAAGGGTCTTCATTCGGAAGTCTGAAGTTCCGGATCAAGGTTCTTCATTCGGAAGTTTAAAACATCCGAATGAAGGTTTCTGTCAAGTTTTCTTTTTTGGTTTCTCTTTTTAAGTTTTTGTCTGTTATTTTCAAGCTTTGTTTTTCTCACCTTTTTCTTTATTTGAAATTTTATTTGCTTTCCTTTTAGTTTAATTTTTGATTTGCATCATTCACTTTATTTACCTTTTAATTTTTTCGCAATTTACTTTTCGCCAAGATTTCATCTTTCATTGTTTCTTTTTACCGTCTTTACTTTTTTTTTTCAAGTTTAAATTAGTTTTAGACAACGACAACTCTTTTATTGGATTCACCAAGAACAACTGAGTCGCACAATTAACCAGAGATCAATTCGATTAGACACCGAGTACGATAATTGAATCTAGCAAAATCTTGTTATTAAAATGGCGCCGATGCCAGCTCTTTTCGTGAAGATCGAAGGTTTTTTGTGAGTGACGCGTTGGATTTTGGGATCCGTTCACTTGTGAACGTTATTTTTCGTGTCCAATAATTTTCAAAAATCCAAAAACATTTGAAAAATCATAAAAAGCATTTCTTTTTCAAAGTTTTGCACCAAAAATATTCTTCTTCCTTATCTATCTTTCTTTATGGATTTTTATATCCATTGCGTCCGGTGTGGGAAACAATTATCTGGGAATAACTCTTGCCAATGGTGTACATGTGAGCGGTGTGGAAACGATCTCGACAATACACAATTCCTATTCGGATTTTGTCCTTTGTGCAACTCGACTAATTCGTCCTTTTTGAACCCACCTCCTCCTGTTCCCCCGTGCATCTATTGTGGAAGCGATTCTCATTGGCATGTTTCGTGCCCGGTTCGATACCCGTATGGTCACGGGCAAGAACCGGGGTACAATTATGACAATGATAATAGCTATCCACAAGACGCACTTGATTTTTCTCCATACCCGGTTTGCAACAACTGTGGGGGTCCTCACGATACCTATTATTGTCAACCACTGAATTGTTATGAGCCAAATCCGTGTCCTCAGTTTTCTTCACCTATGGATTATTATGAACCAAACCCGGTTTCTAATTATTTCCCACCGATGAACAACTATGAGCCACAACCTTGCTATAATTCAGGTTTTCAACACTATGAGCCCCCACATCACACCCTCAACCATCAATCCTCTCAGCAAATTCATCTTGACCCACAACTCACTACCTTGAATGGAGAAACACACTCCATTGTTTTGCAACTTCAAGAGGTCGTTGTTTTGCTTAAAGAACTTAGGGACGAGGAAAAGCGACTGCAACAAGAGCAAGTATCTAATCTTAGTGATTATACCCCTCCGCTTGTGCGTCAATACTATTATGATGATGATGACGATGATGCTGTATGCACTTTCAACTCATCTTCTGAAGTTGCTGCTCCTACTCTCGCTGTTCCTACAGCGTCTAAGGATCTAGATTCGTTGCATGAGCTTAGTGATGTTGGTCTCGACAAAGTATTGGATGATGAGGTTTGTGACTTACCTGCTATGGAGCCTGAGGACGACGTTGCTCTTACAGACGAGGTCGATCCTAGTGATGACGATTCTTCTCTCTGCTATGAGAATTTCACTTTTGAAATTTCTCAATCTCCACCGGGAGATGCAGAAAATGACGATTTATTCTCTCCGGTTTACGAGCAGTTCACCGATGAACATGATCTTGTGGATGAGGTGGAAGACGTGCTTCTTCGCGATGGATTACGGAAAGTGCACCTTCTTATTGCTCAAATCGAAGCGTTGACTTCTCCTTTTCTTTCCAAGTCTTTACCCCCATCTATTCCTCCCGTTGAAGATAATGACCCATTGCTGGAAGAAATCGATATCCACTCCATCCCTCCAGGTATTGATGATTCTGACACAGAGGGGGACATTATTTTTGATAATTTGCTGCAGGAAAGTATTGACCCAAGTCCCCCTCCCGAGCACCTTCCATCCTCCCTTTTAGCCACTATCACGGAGGATGAGTGCTTTGATCCGGGAGTTGACATTGATTATGCTATGATTGATACCATTACGGCTTTGCCGTTTGCTCAGCATCCATTGTCTTTGGGGGAGGACAATATGCTTACTATACCCAACCCACCTCCCGTGGATCTTGAATTCACATACAATACGTATGTTGAAAGGACCTTTCTCCCTTTCAAGACTTATCCCCCCGCCTCTCCTTTGTTGATGTCAACCGGGAACGAGGACAAGGTCTTTGATCCCGGTATCACATTCGAGGCTTCCCCATGGACCATTTAATTCGGGGACGAGTCAGGCTCGTGACTCGGTCAACAAAAACAAGCGCTTTTTGGGAGGCAACCCAATTATCTATCTATTTTCATCATAAGTGTAGGGGGAGCCCCGTTGGTGTTTCTTGTTCTCTTTCTTATCATGTGCACGGATTAGAGCTTCAAAGACACACTCTTGATGACTTTTCACGAACCGTGACTCCGTGTTCCCTTCTTCCCGGTTCTATCCTAAACTCTTTTCGATTCACTATTTTATATTTTTCAATATTAAAACAGGAATCTCTTTAGTTGTCTCTTCCTTAGCGAGATTTAAATAACGTGCACAATGTCCTAAGTGTAGGGGAGTTTACTCCCACATGATTAAACATTGAGGACAATGTTTATATTAAGTGTAGGGGGGGCTTCTATCGAAGTTAAGTGGTCTCTTCCTTGTATTTTCCCTCATTTTAACCGGAAAATCAATTTTTCGACATTTTTCAAAATTTTTAATCTATTTTGGCCTTGTTGTAGTCTCCTTTATTTTTGTTACTTTCTAGCATTTTAATAAAATGGTTTTAGCAAGTTTAGATATCTTAGATATATTAGGCCCGTTGTGAATATTTTGACTCAACCCGAGTTTACTTATCCAAGTTCACTCTAGCTAGTATCCTTAACCATGTAGACCTTAATTGGTTTATTAGGCTAAGCATCCACGAGTCTCATTCCTTGAGATTTTAAATTGTGGAGAACGAGAAATGATAGAGTTGGCTACAAGTTTGGTATTCTCTCATTAACTTATGTGAGTTAATTATGATCTTTTTCTCCCATCACTTAATAATAAATTATCTGCAATAAGTAAGGTCGTACGATTTGAAAAGTTACTTATCTTCTAGCCCAAGATCGTTTAAAAGTTGCTCGGTAATGACGAGAGTTCATAGCCAAGGCATAACTTATGAAGCGGGGCGCGAAGATTGGCGAGTCCGAAAAGGCCCTAACAAGGCATGAGGATTCCATTTTATTTCTGAAGATCCAAAGTGATGTGAAAAGCATTATTCCCGAAATCAATATGAAGGATCAAGACTCACGACGAAAAGCAATCAACTCCTATAAAGATCATGGAGAAGTCTATCCGGAAAGACCCTAACAAGGTATGAGGATAAATAGATCCAAGTCCGAAAAGGAGGCGGATCGTTGTATCTCAAAATCCCAAATAGAGATTGAAGAAATAATCATGAAGTCGTGGTCAACAAAGTTGGAGTACCTCTCAAAAGTCTCCAAGTGAAGAAACTCTATGAACGATGAGAAGACCATTATCTCAAGCACGTCTCTCAAGATATGAAGTATGAAGTACATGCCAAATATCGGCCCGAGAAAGGTCTCAAATCGTGAACCAAGTTATGCCAAGATATGAACTTTTTGATATCCCGAGAAGCATTTTTAAGAGATTTTGTCCTTTAGCTAACTATTGATCAAATCGTCCTACTTTGCTTTCAGCTTAAATAAATTATCGAAATAAGTCAACAATGCATCCTCGTGATCATTCAAGACATCAATAAAATATAAGAGATACCCATAGGAATAAGGGAGTTTAAGTGATTAATTGAACCGCATGGGTAAATGTTTGTTATGCTAACTTGTACTAACAATGATCTTGTTTTTAAGCTTAGCATGGAGAACGTGAAACTTGAGGGTGATAAACGTTCATGACATACAAGCCCTAATGTAAGTCTTAGATATCTTTACAAGTTTCGTCCTTGTTGCATCTTGTTATTTTCTATCTTTTTTATTTTCCTTAGTTGTTTAATAAAGGCCAAGGTAGGTTGATTATGATGGAAAGTGTAAACCTTGCTTTACTAATATGCATTGCATGAGGGCATTGCAATGGTTAAGTGTAGGGGATTTGATAGGTGTGAAAACACCCATTTTTTTTACCACTTAATTACATTAAAACGGGACCTAAACGTATATTTTATGTCGTAAATGGCAGAATTATGTGTGGTTTGTGTTTTTATTGTGTTTCAGGGTCGAGAAGGTGAAAAGTGGAGAAAACACGTCTTTCACGGGCTTTTATTGAAGAAAAAGACAAAAAGACGAAGTCGAAAGATCAAGAGTGGAAAAAGAACGGAAGTCCAAGACCAATTATGAAGATTTATCGAAGAAAAAGTCAAAAGACGGAAGTTTACCAAAAGCCGAAGAACTCAAGTCTAATTTATTGAAGAATTACAAGACGAGTTTAAAGAAATCCCGATCCAAAGTCATTATAGTCCAAGATTTAAGAAGATTAAAGAAAGGAGGGACCTAATGACGCAATTAAGGAAAAGAGGAAAGAGGGGAGGAAGCTTCCTTCCACTAATCCCTTCCTCCCTTATAAATACACATTATTAGCCATTTGTTTAAGTTGTTGGAGGCTTGACAAGCCTCTCTTCCCCATTTTCATTTTTCTTGTTCCTTGATTTTATACACTTTAATTTTCATGTAACGCACCCTTGATTCTCTTTTAATTCCAAGTAAGTTTACCTTTAATTGTTGTTAATCTTTATCTTATTGCCAATCTCCTTCTACCTTTCTTGTTTGATTTGTTCTTTATCTTCACTGTTCATGTTCTTGAATTTCTATGATTTTGATCAAGTGGGTTTTGATTAATTTGGTTATGTTTGTTAGTTTTGATGATTTGTTTTGATTGATTATTGTTAGTTGATGCTTATTGGTTGTTTTGGTTTTATCTTTCGTTTGATTTTGATTAATTTAAGGATAAATTGTTGTTACTGTATATCCCCTGTTCTTCGGGTTCGTTTGCTTCTATTTCTGTTTTCCCAGATGAGTTCCGAGCCAAAGAGGAGAAACTTGTTCATTCGGAACTTTAAGAGTTCCGAGTAAAGGAAGCTTCATTCGGAAGTCTAAAACTTCCGGATCAAGTGCTTCATTCGGAAGTCTAAAAACTTCCGGATCAAGTGCTTCATTCGGAACTTTGAAAGTTCCGGATCAAGGGTCTTCATTCGGAAGTCTGAAGTTCCGGATCAAGGGTCTTCATTCGGAAGTCTAAAAACTTCCGGATCAAGTGCTTCATTCGGAACTTTGAAAGTTCCGGATCAAGGGTCTTCATTCGGAAGTCTGAAGTTCCGGATCAAGGTTCTTCATTCGGAAGTTTAAAACTTCCGAATGAAGGTTTCTGTCAAGTTTTCTTTTTTGGTTTCTCTTTTTAAGTTTTTGTCTGTTATTTTCAAGCTTTGTTTTTCTCACCTTTTTCTTTATTTGAAATTTTATTTGCTTTCCTTTTAGTTTAATTTTTGATTTGCATCATTCACTTTATTTACCTTTTAATTTTCTCGCAATTTACTTTTCGCCAAGATTTCATCTTTCATTATTTCTTTTTACCGTCTTTACTTTATTTTTTTTATTTTTTTTTCAAGTTTAAATTAGTTTTAGACAACGACAACTCTTTTATTGGATTCACCAAGAACAACTGAGTCGCACAATTAACCAGAGATCAATTCGATTAGACACCGAGTACAATAATTGAACCTAGCAAAATCTTGTTATTACATTCCTTATGGGTTGATTCTGTGGTAACCTTTTGATGAGACTGCTTTTATACATAGTCTCATCGTCCAAATAGGGCTTAAAATGCATTAAATATCATCAAAATACCCATCTATATGCTTGTGTTTGTTGCTTGTGTATTTTAGATACGGATATTGAGAAAATGACAAAAGATCACAAGAATCATGCAAAAACGAACACGGGAAACGAAGCCGCACAATGAACCAAACCCTAATGAAGACTCTCCCAAGATAAACCCTTGAAGATTTGAAGAATTATGAATAAGGGTCCTCCAATATGAAAGAATTGACACTTTATACCCTTGTATCCTCATAATTACAAGTTTGGTCCCTAAAGTTTGTCAAAATTACAAAAAGGGCCCTCCACTTTGAAGATTTGGCAAGTTTAGCCCCTCAACAAAGCTAAATTGTCAACCATTATCCTCCATAAAGTCAAATACATCATGAAGTCCTTCAAAGTACAAGGAATTACAAGTTTGGTCCTTTGAAAATCCCAAAATTACAAAAGGACCCTTAACTTTCAACATTTGGCCAAAATGGTCCCTCAATCATTATGAATTGGCAAATTCAGTCCTCCAAAATATCAAATATGCAAGTCAAGATCATTATCCATCAACAAAATGCCAAAACAGCCCTTGAAGTATCACAAAATGGCAAGAAATACCCCTGAAAATACTTTGGAAAGGTATTTGGGGCAAAAGTGTGAAAACTGAAAGTTTGATTACAAAGGAAATCAAGTTTTGGGGTTTAAATCTGCAAATGACAAGAGAATGAAAGTTGGAGGTTTAATGCTGGCCAGACAACATTGTAACCTTAACCACTCATTGACTGCCACATCACCCCACTCACCACCTCCACCAATCACAACTCTCCCTTCCTCCATGTCACCATCCCACTCACCAAACGGTTTAACTTAATATTAATTAAGTTTAAACACGCGCCAAACATGTATTTAAACCCAAAACAAGATCAAAAACCTGTTCTTGGTGTTCTTAATCCAAATTGGGGATTTCTTAATTACTTGGAATTAATCCTTAATCTTTTCCAGATTTAAGATTAAGGATGTCATTATCATAACCCAATCCTTAAACAAGAAACCCCACCAACCCACATGTTGCATGGGGCCTCCCCTGCTATGTCAAAAGGGAAGAAGACAAGAATTTGCCAGCCATCCAACAGGCTCAATTCTAGCTTGTATCTTAAGCTTGTTTCACACCTTTGGATCAACTTTGCACTTGCCAGCTCTCACAAAACTCCAAACCAGTCACATGATTCTCCAAAGAAGACAAGAGACTCCAAGGGAATTTTTGGGCTTCAACAACATTAGGGTTTACGTTTTTTAAACTGTTTACTAGTTCATGTATGCCTATATAAAGGCCCTAGGTCACTACATTTGTTTTTTGCTCTTGAATTTTCCTAAGTTCACTTTTCTGTAAATCCTTTTCAAGTTTAATGAAATGTGTTTGAAATGTTGAAGAAAGCTCAAGTGCCATTGTTATAACCTACTTATTATTGTTCTTTGTTCTTTATTTCTTGAATCAAAATCCTGTTTTCAAAAGAGGAGTGTGCAAAAGTTTGCACATTTTCTTCATTTTCTTGATATTTTGCTAAGTTCTTGGTCTATCTTGGAATTCTTGGGCTATAGGGCTGATCATAGCATCCTGATATTGTGTTATCAAGGTGTGGTGAAGCTTATAACTTGGGGATAATCAAGTTTGGAGGACAAGAGTTGCATCAATCAAGGATTTTTCATCTTTCTGATTTTATACTTGTGCTTCTAACTTTGTTGATTCTTATCAGGCCTTATTGTGGAAGCTTCTGCTTTTTCTTGCTAGCACATAAGCTCAAAATCCGTGGGTGTGGATGTACATCCATGAGGTACATACCCTTAATCTCAAAATCTGAAAATATTTTGGATATTTGTGATATTTGAGTGTTGCCTATGTTCTTGTGTATTTTGTGGCTTATTCTTGCTTGAATCTGTTGTTCTCATCTGTTATTGTGTTAATCATCACTTGAGTGGTCTAAAATCTCACTTTTTCTTGTTTAAAATTGGATTTGAAAAGATAAAGGGGTGTTTGGGATTATCTGTTTGTGATTGCATCTTGGAATTGTGTTGTTAGGAGTTGTTATTTGTGCTTGGTATCTGATATACACTTGTTTGAGAGTGTTTTGCTGCAAGTTTTGTGGTTTGAAACCTTGAATCAAAGATTGTGCTACAACTTTGTGAGTTTGACTGTTTTTGACCTAAAATTTTGGGAAAACCTAGAGTTTATGCATGTTTAGGGATAAAATCTGTTTAAACATCATTAAGATAACATACTTGATAGATCTGAGGTGTTGAATCTGGCTTGTGAGTCAAATACATCAACAAAGTGAAAAATTGCATGTTCTTGTGTTCATCAGTAACTTAAGGTGCTTGAATCTTGCTTAATTCTTTGAATCCTTGCATGAAACTTGTTTAGACTTGTTCATTTAAGTTTAATATAGCTTGTGTATGCATTTGGTTTAATTTGGCTGGCTGAATTGTGCTAAAATTGCTTTTTGGACCTAAACTGCTTGCTTGTTCATGTCTGTATCATATCTGGTGCTTTATTGATTAATCTATGCAAATTGGGTGATTGTTTTTGTGAATTTTTGATTGTTATTGACTCCTTATGATCCAAAGATCATTTGGGTGCCTTTGTGTAATCTGAATCCCAAAAACGTTCACTAAAGACAAAAAAGTCTATAAGTCAAGCAGTGGGAAAAGTTCCCACTGCTCAACACCCAAAACTAGCCCCTGCTAGTGTAAACTTGTACTCAGCTTATCAATAAGCTATTTTAGCTTATCTAGACTTGCAACAACTTATTTTTTGTAATAGATCTTCATTATTTGACCCATATGAGTAGACTGGAGCTTATTGGACTTTGACTTTGACTTTTTACTAGAAAACCAACTTATTTGACTTTTACATAAGTGCTTATTTGCTTTTTCCAGCTTATTGAGTCAGCTTATTTGAAACTCTTTGTTGATTTTGCTTAATTAAGTCATTTGAAAGCTATAGAAACTTGAATCAGCACTTGGGGTGGCCTAGAACTCAAAAACGACTATTTTGTCGTTTTCTGTAGATTGCTTATTGCATTTTCAGGCTTATTCCATGGGCTTATTTCAAATTTCTTTTTGCAGAAGTCTTATTTAGGACAAAAGAAGCTTGTGTGTTTAATTTCAGCTTATGGTATTGGCTTATAGCTTAATGGGCCAAAAAGCCCATTAAGAATAAGCTGTTTGGTATAAGCTAGCTTATTTCACACTTTCAGCTTTTGGGCCTTTGGAAAAAGTTGTTTAAAATCAAATTTTGAGTCAAGTAGTGCTTTTTGGGCTTATCTTGGACACTTTTTTTATATTAGGCCCAATAAGGTTCTGTTTTGGGTTTAGCCCATTTTCTAGGCCCATTAAGGGCATTTAGGTAATTTCACTTTCATTTCTGAGTTATTTAGGTTAAATTAAGCTAGTTTGCAAGTTTTTAGAATTTTTTTATGATTTTTGGATTTTTAATAATATTTTAATATTATTTTATTGTTAAAAATTAAAAGTCTAATTTTCTAAGTTTTTATATTTTTCCTAGATTTTAGACACTTAATTAGGAATTCTGCAACTTTCCAAATATTTTTAGAGTCTTTTAATTATTTTCTAGAATTAATTTAAGTTTTAATTGATTTTGTAGTTTTTAATTGTTTAAAAATAGTTTTTAGTAATTTTAAAATTTTGAAAAATACTTTTTAGCTTAATTAGGGTATTTTGAGGTTGACAAACTTTAAGATCTTGTTGGGGACTTTTTAATAGTTAATTTTGATTTTTAGGGCTTTAATTAGCATTAAAAAGTCATTATTTAATTAATTAAAAGGTTTTGACAAGTTTGGATTTTTTGTAAACTCTTAGAGTATTTTTGTGGTTTTTAGTGATTTTTGTTAATTTTTAGGGTGAAATTTTAATTTTAGTACTTTTTACGGTTTTACGTGTACACCTTTTTTGACTTAGTTTAATTCGTCTTCGTAACCGTCATTCTCTTCTAATCTCATTTCTATTTTTCTTTCTCAAATATAATCACAAAGATAATCAATTCATTACACACACACTAAGCCTCCTTGAGAACGATACCCACTTTGGGTCATTTACACACGGTTTTCCTAAATCGTTGTGCTTACCTTATTTGCTCTCTTTTCCTAAAGAGTAGTAAAAACTCAACTATCATTTTGGCGCCGCTGCCGGGGAGGCGTGTTGTGTTATGATTTGGAATTGTTGTTTTTATATACTAACCATAAATAGTATTTGTATTAGTAGCACTCTACTAATACGTATTATCGGTTTTTGGTTTTTGTGTGAATACTATTACTATAGTGTATACGTAGAACAATAAATTCACAAGTACTCCAAATACGTGAGAAATCACAACCTTGACTTGGGAGGTCATTACCCAATCATTGTATTCGAATCTCAAACCAAAGAAAAAGGCAAAAATAGATAAATACTTTCGTGAAGCTTAATCTTGAAAAATACAAACTATAAGGTGGGTATAAGGCGGATATTATAAAATATATCCTAAGGAAAAAGGCTCTTAAGTGCTTCGCGCCGCCTCGTTTCCCCGCTTGCTTGTGAGTATTTGATTTTGAGAGCTAATCGAGGGTTTTGCCGCCCAAAGTATTACTAAGTATCATATATATTTTCTTGGTTTCAATTGATTAAACCCTCTTGAACATTTTGGTGTTCCACCAACGTTCTAAAGTCATCGAAGGCGTTCACTTCACGTGATCGTTTTCATTCCTTGAGGCTTCCTTAATCAAGAGATTTGATTAAGGAGGAGATTTGTAGATTTGTGTCTACTTAATACATTCACCAAAATCCAAAAAGGTTAATACAATCAAAAACCACAAAAAAAATTGAAAAATACAAAACACCAAAAAGAATCTTCTTTGCTTGTCCCCTCGTTGTACGTGACGTTTATGCTAACTCGTAATCAAGCAAGACGTGCACGTAAACGAAAGAACAAAACTCCCACTCCCAATCTTTCTAGTGAGGAGTCTCCTATTGACGAACCCAATGTAAGAGAAGCACCAACCATGGCGAATCGAACTATGATGGAGTTACTTCAAGCACCCACCGAGGGTTATGGAGAGGCTATTGTGATTCCCGCTATCCTTGCGGAGAATTTTGAGGTGAAAACGGGTTTGTTGTCGATGATCCAAAACAACAAATTCCGTGGTGATGAGAAGGACAATCCACACAACCATATCCGCCAATTCAATCGTCTTACCGCCACTTGCAAGTTTAAGGATGTCTCGAATGACTCGATTAAGATGATGCTTTTTCCGTATTCCTTAGCGGGGCCCGCTAAAATTTGGTTAGAGAAAGAGCCACCCAATTCTATATTGACGTGGAAGGATCTCGTGTCTAAGTTTGTAAACCAATTTTTTCCGCCCTTTAAGACTACGCACTTGAAAAACGAGATTTCAAAGTTTTCACAAGAGTTTAATGAAAGTTTTTCAACGGGTTGGAATAGGTTTAAGGAAATGTTACATGAATGTCCTCATCACAGTTTTTCCGACTTGCATCAAATTGACACGTTTTACAATGAACTTAATGATCATGAAAGGGATTATTTGAATGCCGCCGCGGGTGGTAATTTTTTGTGTAAAACGGTTGAGGAAGCTTTGGTGATAATTGAGAATAGATCTAAGGTGTATAGTCCTCGTAGCACGTCTAGTGTTCGTAAGGCTTCGTCTTCGGCTTCACCTTCTTTGTCTACTACCATCGATGCTTGTCAAATTGAGGCGAACTTGGAAAACAAGATTTTTGATAAGCTAAAAGGACTTTTGATTGAGTTTAAAGTTGGTGAACCAAGTTCTCCCGCTACGGCTAAAGAGGTTGAGGTTTCTTGCATGTATTGTGGTGGAGGTCATGATTTCTCCGAGTGCATTACCAACGGTGGTAACACTTCGAGTGCCTTCGCGGCCACGGGAAATTACAACCAAAACGATCAAGTTTCCCGCTCTAATCAATTGACTCCAACGGGTTTTGGTTCAAATCAAAATGCTAACAACAAGTATCGCAACAATCAAGTTGGTTTCAAAAACAATTTCAACAAGGGAAACTATGGTAATCAAGGGGCTAATAATCAAGTTTCAAACAAGAATCAAAATGATTTTCAAAACAACAACAAAGGTATGCAAACTTTGAAAGATCTTCCAAATGAATTTGTTGAATACGCTAATGGGAATGATGCTAGGTTTTACAATATTCAAAGAGAAATCATTAGCCTAAGATCCGAGTTTAAGAACGACTTGAAGAAAGAGTTGAAAAATGAGTTAGCAAATGAACTTAAAATCCACACCAACAAGATGGAAGGAAATGTCACAAGGTTACAAAAAAACCAACAAAAAATGGAACAAGGGCAACATGAGATTAAACAAGAGATGATTAAGGCCGAGAAGAGGCAAACCGAGGCCGTATTGAGGCAATCTATGTTTGAAGATAAAATCTCATCTATGTTTGAGGCAATAATGTGTAAACCGTCTTCGAGTAGTCTTCCTAGCAACACCATATCCAACCCTAAGGGTGAGATGAAAGTGATTACCACACGTAGTGGTAAGACACTTAAGGAACCGACTCCTCAACAAATTGCTCCTACGGAGGAAGCAATTGAGGAAGAACCCGAGGTGCTGGTCCAAAAGGAGCATGTCCCAATCCCACGAAGTACCGCTCATGCCACACCTACGGTTGACCCTTTACCACCATTGGAACCCGAGATTCCAAAGGCTATGCCTACTATGCCTCAACCCACACCACCTCTGCCCTATCCATCGAGACTTAGAAAGGAGAAACGTCAAGAGCGCGACAACTATCAATTTAAGCTTTGTATGAAAATGTTTCGTGATTTGCACTTTAATGTGAGTTTCGCCGACGCTTTGGTCATGATGCCTCAATTTGCCGCTAACTTTAAGAGTATGTTGAACAACAAGGAGAAATTGCACCAATTGTCTAGTTGTTCGTCGGTTTATCTTAATCGCATACCTCAAAAAGTCGGTGATCCCGGTAAATTTTTGATCCCTTGTGCAATCCAAGATATGGAGGCATGCTTCGCCTTGGCCGATCTTGGTGTTAGCATTAACTTGATGCCACTTGAAATCTTCAAGTCGCTCAATCTTCCTAATCTTACTCCTTCACTAATGTGTATCGAGTTGGCCGACCATTCCACGATTCCCGCATGAGGTTTGGCGGAAGACGTTTTTGGGAAAGTGGGGAAGTTCTACTATCCCGTAGACTTTATCGTTGTTGATATCCCCACGGATCCTCAAGTTCCTCTCATTTTAGGTCGTTCGTTTTTAGATACGTCTATGGCTTTGATCGATGTTCATGCTAGAAAGATCACCTTACGTTTCAACGACGAGGAACTTGTTATAAACGCAACTCAAAACTCTCAAATTTCTCATGTTTATTCCGTTGCTACCATAAACCTCGTTGATATGATCGACGTGGTTTGCGAGGAATTTTCACAAGAAGTTCTAGGTTTTGGTGATGAAGAAACCAGTGGCAATCCCACTATGTTAGATCCAATTCTTGATAATTCGACACCAACCTTCACTCCATTTGAAGGTGGTGGTTTTACGTTGGAAGAATTCGATGTTCCACGTACTTGTGACGAAGACCTCGACAACGATGAGGACTTCTCGATTATCAAGGATTTTCTTAACAATTTCCCATTTCCTCCACCCGAGGAGGTTATGAGTATCGAGCCCAAATCTTCACTTGGGGAACCACCTATCCTCGAGTTGAAAGATTTACCTCCTCATCTCGAATATGTCTATTTGGAGGAGGGCGACAAGTTGCCGGTTATTATTGCGAACGAACTTTCGAATGATGAAAAAACCGCACTTGTCGATGTTCTAAAGGATCACAAAGGGGCAATTGCGTGGAAGTTATCCGACATTAAGGGGATCGATCCCAAGTTTTGTACCCACAAAATCGTAATGGAGGAAGATTAGAAACCCGTAATCCAATGTCAAAGGAGGGTGAACCCCAAAATTCACGACGTCATCAAAAAGGAAGTCCTTAAACTCCTTAACGCGGGAATGATTTATCCTATTTCTGATAGCCCTTGGGTGAGTCCTATTCATTGTGTCCCTAAGAAGGGAGGGATGACCGTTGTGCCAAACGATGCCAACGAGTTGATTCCCACTAGACTCGTGACCGGATGGAGAGTGTGCATTGACTATCGTAAGTTGAATTAAGCCACTCGAAAAGACCATTTTCCCTTGCCCTTCATGGACCAAATGTTGGAGCGTCTTGCGGGAAACGATTTCTATTGCTTTTTAGATGGTTTTTCCGGTTACTTCCAAATCCCCATCGATCCTCGTGATCAAGAAAAAACTATGTTTACATGTCCATATGGAACGTTTGCCTATCGTATAATGCCATTCGGACTTTGCAATGCACCGGGAACCTTTCAAAGGTGCATGATGGCTATTTTTCATGACATGATCAAGAAGACGATGGAAGTCTTCATGGATGACTTTTCCGTGTTTGGTAATTCGTTCACTTCGTGTTTGTCGAATCTAGAGAGAATGTTGAAATGTTGTGAGGAAACCAACCTTGTGCTCAATTGGGAAAAGTGTCATTTTATGGTTAAGAGTGGAATCGTCTTAGGGCACAAGGTCTCGAAAGCGAGGATTGAGGTAGATCAAGCTAAGGTAGACGTCATCGCCAAATTACCTCATCCCAAAACCGTTATGGGAGTTAGGAGTTTCCTAGGCCATGCGGGCTTTTATCGTCGATTCATCAAGGATTTTTCAAAGATTTCTCGACCCATTACACATCTTGAAAAAGAGGCACGTTTTGTCTTTGACGAAGATTGTGTACGAGCCTTTGAAATCCTTAAGAGGAAACTTACCGAAGCTCCCATTCTCGTTGCTCCCAATTGGAACCTCCCCTTTGAGCTCATGTGTGATGCTAGTGATTACGCTATTGGGGCCGTTTTGGGGCAACGTCTTGATAAGCCACTTCTTGCCTATTCACTATGCTAGTAAGACGATGACCGAGGCTCAACTTAAATACACTACAACGGAGAAGGAGTTCCTTGCCGTGGTGTATGCATTTGAGAAATTTCGACCTTATCTCGTCTTGACGAAATGCATAGTGTATACGGATCATTCGGCTATCAAGTATCTCATGGCTAAACAAGATGCAAAGCCGAGATTACTTCATTGGATTCTCCTCCTTCAAGAATTTGATCACAAAATCGTTGACAAAAAAGGAGCCGAGAATCTAGCGGCCGATCATCTTTCTCGTTTGAAAGATCCTCACCAAAGTGTTTACGAGCCCAAGGAAGTCATCGAAACATTTCCGCTCGAGACACTTGGTGTAGTGAATTCTAAGCTTGATTCTTCCACCCTATGGTTTGCGGACTTTGCAAATTACCATGCGGGTAACTTCATCATCAAGGGTATGACGACTCAAGAAAAACGAAAATTCTTTCGTGACGTCAAGTTCTACTTTTGGAACGACCCTTACTTGTTTCGAACTTGTGCGGATCAAATCATCCGACGTTGTGTATTTGGCACCGAAGCTTCTAACATCCTTAGAGCTTGCCATGAGGGACCCACGGGTGGTCACCACGGTGCTAATCTCACGGCTAAGAAGGTGTTTGATGTCGGCTTCTTTTGGCCTACTATTTACCGAGAGGCACAAGATCTTGTGAAGTCGTGTGATTCATGCCAACGACAAGGAAAAGCCTCACAAAAAGATGAAATGCCACAAAACATCATCCAAGTGTGTGAGATCTTTGACGTTTGGGGTATAGACTTTATGGGGCCGTTCCCATCATCTCGTGGTAATAAGTACATTCTCGTTGCGGTTGACTACCTATCTAAGTGGGTGGAAGCTAAGGCTTTGCCCACCAATGATGCTCGTGTGGTAGTCAAGTTTTTGAAGAGCTTGTTTTCTCGGTTTGGAACCCCTCGTGCGATCATAAGCGATCGTGGAACCCATTTTTGTAACGACCAATTCGAAAGAATCCTAAGGAAATATGGGGTTACACGTCGGCTTTCTACGGCTTATCACCCACAAACGAGTGGGCAAGTCGAGGTTTCAAACCGAGCTTTGAAGAGGATCTTGGAGAGATCTGTTGGAGAAAATCGACAATTATGGTCGGATAAGTTGGACGATGCTTTATGGGCCTTTAGGACCGCTCATAATACGCCCATTGGGTGCACTCCCTATAAGCTTGTGTATGGAAAGAATTGTCATTTGCCTATCGAGTTAGAACACAAGGCTTATTGGGCCCTAAAGCATTGTAATGATGATATGGAGACCGCGGGAAAACACCAGAAAATGCAATTGAATGAATTGGATGAAATGAGGGACATTCCTTATGAAAATTCATTGATTTACAAAGAAAAAACTAAAAAGTTGCATGATTCTAAAATTAAAAACCGGGTTTTTAACATTGGGGATCAAGTTTTGCTTTTTAACTCTTGCTTGAAAATCTTTCCCGGTAAGTTGAAATCCCGTTGGTCCGGTCCATTCACCGTGACTCAAGTGTTTCCATATGGGACCATCGAGCTAGCTCAAGATGATGGTCCTAACTTCAAGGTGAATGGACATAGGTTGAAGCACTACTTTGGCGGGGAAGTTCCATCCTTGAACTACCTCGACCAAGTCACTTTCCTCAATCCAATGATAATTAGTATTGAGGGGATCCAGTCGAGCTCATGACTCGGTAATAAAAAACGAGGTGCCTCGTGGGGGAGTCCCATGCTTATCCTATGTACATATTATCGCTTTCTAATGTAGTTAACGTGTGGGGATTTGTGCCCTTCCAACCTTTGTTCCGTGGTTGTTTGTGAATTATGGACTTTAGATGATCATGATCTTCACGATTGGAGCCTCTCGTGTTCGTTTTATTGGAGCACTCAATCGTTTGCTTTGAAGACTTTCTCAATATCCATGATATATCCTTTTGATGTTCTAACCTTAGGTTATTAGCACACTTCATAAACGGCTATTAACTTATTGTTTACACCTTTTCCATGCTAGATTAGGCATTCGACTACGTCTCTAGTATGGGGGTGTTTTGCACCCCTAGACTCGAAACATTGAGGACAATGTTTAACTTTAGTATGGGGGGGTGAATAGATACTTGCCTTGCCAAACCTTCACGCTTTCCAAAGTTTATCTTTTTGTTTATCGTTTCGTTGCAAAATAAGGCTAAAAATGGCCATATTTTAAATTTTTTCTCATATTTTATAAGTGTTTGAAGACACGAATGTAGATTTTCCGATGGCGAGAATAAGAGTAATTTTTGACTCGACCGTGCGTGTTGAGCACTTAGCTTTGATTCCTTAACTACACATTAGGCTAAGTCTCTTAAATGAGGACGAGAAATGATAGGGTTAATTATAAGTTACTATGCTAAACGTAGAGTACTCGTACTCTTTCAAAAACTCATGTGTTCTCGTTGTTTGCTTATTCTCCCTTCACATGTAAATATTTTTTGCTTAATAATTGACTTAGCGGTTTAGTTAGGATTGTTGGGTCTCTAGTCTTTTCTAGTAGCTTCCGTGTAATAAAATTGGGAAGACATTAAGATATCGCCAGCGTCACGGTTTTGAAGTATTGGCACCCTAATAATCAAAAGCTTCACCCAATAATAAGATTTCAAGTGCTCACCTAAATCAAGCAAACAATTTGAAGCCCCACAAGGCCGAAAAATCTATGCAAAATTGAAAGTGAATCAAGCCTTAATCTTCGAAGCCTTAAAGATCCAAAATTCGCCTTAGCGTGAGGATATACGTCTTTGGCTAATAAAACTACCGACGAGGTGGATAATAAAAGGCAAGGCAAGACCGAAGTCATAATAAAAGCTTCATGGCGAAGTTGAATAAAAGATGGAGGTAAACCAAAGATAATAAGGCCCTTCCGTTAGGGGGCGTATAAAAGTCTTGGTAATAAGTCTCATGTTCAAAACCGTTATAAAACCGTGTTTATCGATTCTTCTTGTCAACTTAATTTTTTGACATCGTTGTCTATTGGGAGGGGTTATTGATTTGATGGTCTTGGTTACACCGTTAGGACTCTATTTTTAGACCTAAATCTCTATTATCGCATAAGTCAAACAATGTATCCTCGTGAAACATTCAAGACAATATAAAATATAAGAGATACAACTTAGGAATAATGGGAGGATAAGTACGTGATTAGGGCATATGAGTAGTGTTAGCATTACTAACTTATAATGACAATGATCTCGTTGCACGCTTGGCATGGAATTGGGGTGAAAATCGAGGACGATGAAATTATTTCTAACGAAGCATTCACGTGTTCTTATTCTATGAACCTAAACGTCCCATTTTGCGAAGGAAATCATACATTATGTCTAAAACACAAGTAGTAGTAGCAATAGTAGTAGTGTAGCTAGTTTATCATTCAATAAAGTGAATAAAAATGATTTTTGGAGGTGATACGATACTTTATTCTAGCATTGCGTGAGGGCACGACAATGGTTTAGTATGGGGGAGTGATGAGACTGCTTTTATACATAGTCTCATCGTTCAAATAGGGCTTAAAATGCATTAAATATCATCAAAATACCCATATATATGCTTGTGTTTGTTGCTTGTTTATTTTAGGTACGGATATTGAGAAAATGACAAAAGATCACAAGAATCATGCAAAAACGAACACGGGAAACGAAGCCGCACAATGAACCAAGCCCTAATGAAGACTCTCCCAAGATAAACCCTTGAAGATTTGAAGAATTATGAAGAAGGGTCCTCCAATATGGAAGAATTGACACTTTATACCCTTGTATCCTCATAATTACAAGTTTGGTCCCTAAAGTTTGTCAAAATTACAAAAAGGGCCCTCCACTTTGAAGATTTGGCAAGTTTAGCCCCTCAACAAAGCTAAATTGTCAACCATTATCCTCCACAAAGTCAAATACATCATGAAGTCCTTCAAAGTACAAGAAATTACAAGTTTGGTCCTTTGAAAATCCCAAAATTACAAAAAGGACCCTTAACTTTCAACAATTGGAAAAATTGGTCCCTCAATCATTATGACTTGGCAAATTCAGTCCTCCAGAATATCAAATATTGATGTCAAGACCATTATCCATCAACAAAATGCCAAAACAGCCCTTGAAGTATCACAAAATGGCAAGAAATACCCCTGAAAATACATTGGAAAAGTATTTGGGGCAAAAGTGTGAAAACTGAAAGTTTGATTACAAAGGAAATCAAGTTTTGGGGTTTAAATCCGCAAATGACAAGAGAATGAAAGTTGGAGGTTTAATGCTGACCAGACAACATTGTAACCTTAACCACTCATGGACTGCCACCTAACCCCACTCACCACCTCCACCAATCACAACACTCCCTTCCTCCAAGTCAGCATCCCACTCACCAAACGGTTTAACTTAATATTAATTAAGTTTAAACACACGCCAAACATGTATTTAAACCCAAAACAAGATCAAAAACCTGTTCTTGGTGTTCTTAATCCAAATTGGGGATTTCATAATTACTTGGAATTAATCCTTAATCTTTTCTAGATTTAAAATTAAGGATGTCATTATCATAACCCAATCCTTAAACAAGACACCCCACCAACCCACATGTTGCATGGGGCCTCCCATGCTACGTCAAAAGGGAAGAAGACAAGAATTTGCTAGCCATCCAACGGGCTCAATTCTAGCTTGTATCTTAAGCTTGTTTCACACCTTTGGATCAACTTTGCACTTGCCAGCTTTCACAAAACTCCAAACCATTCACATGATTCTCCAAAGAAGACAAGAGACTCCAAGGGCATTTTTGGGCTTCAACAACATTAGGGTTTACGTTTTTTAAACTGCTTACTAGTTCATGTATGCCTATATAAAGGCCCTAGGTCACTACATTTGTTTTTTACTCTTGAATTTTCCTAAGTTCACCTTTCTGTAAATCCTTTTCAAGTTTAAGGAAATGTGTTTGAAATGTTGAAGAAAGCTCAAGTGCCATTGTTATAACCTACTTATTATTGTTCTTTGTTCTTTATTTCTTGAATCAAAATCCTGTTTTCAAAAGAGGAGTGTGCAAAAGTTTGCACATTTTCTTCATTTTCTTGATATTTTGCTAAGTTCTTGGTCTATCTTGGAATTCTTGGGCTATAGGGCTGATCATAGCATCCTGATATTGTGTTATCAAGGTGTGGTGAAGCTTATAACTTGGGGATAATCAAGTGTGGAGGACAAGAGTTGCATCAATCAAGGATTTTTCATCTTTCTGATTTTATACTTGTGCTTCTAACTTTGTTGATTCTTAGCAGGCCTTATTGTGGAAGCTTGTGCTTGTTCTTGCTAGCACATAAGCTCAAAATCCATGGGTGTGGATGTACATCCATGAGGTACACACCCTTAATCTCAAAATCTGAAAATAATTTGGATATTTGTGATATTTGAGTGTTGCCTATGTTCTTGTGTATTTTGTGGCTTATTCTTGCTTGAATCTGTTGTTCTCATCTGTTATTGTGTTAATCATCACTTGAGTGGTCTAAAATCTCACTTTTTCTTGTTTAAAATTGGATTTGAAAAGATAAAGGGATGTTTGGGATTACCTGTTTGTGATTGCATCTTCGAATTGTGTTGTTAGGAGTTGTTATTTGTGCTTGGTATCTGATATACACTTGTTTGAGAGTGTTTTGCTGCAAGTTTTGTGGTTTGAAACCTTGAATCAAAGATTGTGCTACAACTTTGTGAGTTTGACTGTTTTTGACCTAAAATTTTGGGAAAACCTAGAGTTTATGCATGTTTAGGGATAAAATCTGTTTAAACATCATTAGGATAACATACTTGATAGATCTGAGGTGTTGAATCTGACTTGTGTGTCAAATACATCAGCAAAGTGAAAAATTGCATGTTCTTGTGTTCATCAGTAACTTAAGGTGCTTGAATCTTGCTTAATTCTTTGAATCCGTGCATGAAACTTGTTTAGACTTGTTCATTTAAGTTTAATATAGCTTGTGTATGCATTTGGTTGAATTTGGCTGGCTGAATTGTGCTAAAATTGCTTTTTGGACCTAAACTGCTTGCTTGTTCATGTCTGTATCATATCTGGTGCTTTATTGATTAATCTGTGCAAATTGGGTGATTGTGTTTGTGAATTTTTGATTGTTATTGACTCCTTATGATCCAAAGATCATTTGGGTGCCTTTGTGTAATCTGAATCCCAAAAAAGTTCACTAAAGACAAAAAAGTCTATAAGTCAAGCAGTGGGAAAAGTTCCCACTGCTCAACACCCAAAACTAGCCCCTGCTAGTGTAAACTTGTACTCAGCTTATCAATAAGCTATTTTAGCTTATCTAGACTTGCAACAACTTATTTTTTGTGATAGATCTTCATTATTTGACCCATTTGAGTAGACTGGAGCTTATTGGACTTTGACTTTGACTTTTTACTAGAAAACCAACTTATTTGACTTTTACATAAGTGCTTATTTGCTTTTTCCAGCTTATTGAGTCAGCTTATTTAAAAAATCTTTGTTGATTTTGCTTAATTAAGTCATTTGAAAGCTATAGAAACTTGAATCAGCACTTGGGGTGGCCTAGAACTCAAAAACGACTATTTTGTCGTTTTCTGTAGTTTGCTTATTCCATTTTCAGGCTTATTCCTTGGGCTTATTTCAAATTTCTTTTTGCAGAAGTCTTACTTAGGACAAAAGAAGCTTGTGTGTTTAATTTCAGCTTATGGCATTGGCTTATAGCTTAATGGGCCAAAAAGCCCATTAAGAATAAGTTGTTTGGTATAAGCTAGCTTATTTCACACTTTCAGCTTTTGGGCCTTTGGAAAAAGTTGTTTAAAATCAAATTTTGAGTCAAGTAGTGCTTTTTGGGCTTATTTTGGACACTTTTTTATATTGGGCCCAAATTTGGCCCAATAAGGTTCTGTTTTGGGTTTAGCCCATTTTCTAGGCCCATTAAGGGCATTTAGGTAATTTCACTTTCATTTCTAAGTTATTTAGGTTAAATTAAGCTAGTTTGCAAGTTTTTTGAATTTTTTATGATTTTTGGATTTTTAATAATATTTTAATAATATTTTATTGTTAAAAATTAAAAGTCTGATTTTCTAAGTTTTTATATTTTTCCTAGATTGTAGACACTTAATTAGGAATTTTTCAACTTTCCAAATATTTTTAGAGTCTTTTAATTATTTTCTAGAATTAATTTAAGTTTTAATTGATTTTAGTAGTTTTTAATTGTTTAAAAATAGTTTTTAGTAATTTTAAAATTTTGAAAAATACTTTTTAGCTTAATTAGGGTGTTTTGAGGTTTACAAACTTTAAGATCTTGTTGGGGACTTTTTAATAGTTAATTTTGATTTTTAGGGCTTTAATTAGCATTAAAAAGTCATTATTTAATTAATTAAAAGGTTTTGACAAGTTTGGATTTTTTGTAAACTCTTAGAATATTTTTGTGGATTTTTAGTGATTTTTGGTAATTTTTAGGGTGAAATTTTAATTTTAGTACTTTTTACGGTTTTACGTGTACACCTTTTTTGACTTAGTTTAATCCGTCTTCGTAACCGTCATTCTCTTCTAATCTCATTTCTATTTTTCTTTCTCAAATATAATCACAAAGATAATCAATTCATTACACACACACTAAGCCTCCTTGAGAACGATACCCACTTTGGGTCATTTACACACGGTTTTCCTAAATCGTTGTGCTTACCCTATTTGCTCTCTTTTCCTAAAGAGTAGTAAAAACTCAACTATCACCTTTATTTTCCATCCATCTTGGGGGCATACACAGGTTTTACAAACGAGGAATTTGATAAAGCAGATGGTTTTCCCAAGATAGAGGATCTATTCACTTTAGAGGCATTGGGTTGTCTAACAACAAGTTTCTTAATGCTAGGTTCCACAACTTTCCCACCCATCTTAGCAACGAGTTTCTGAAACTCTGCTACCGCTCTTTCCCTGTCTTGTAACTGAGCTTTCAACCATTTAATTTCCACATTATGTTCATTCATTTCTCGAAACGTTTTGGAAAGTTTTTCTTGCAAGTTATTATCATGTGGAAAACTACCAACGTCTTTTTGTAAAGCAAGTTCAAGAGAATGACAATGTTTTTGAAGGAAATCAGTTTTGTGTTGAAGTAATTCAAAAGCCTTTTTATCAACATTTTCTTTACGTTTCGAAAGCTCAAGTTCAAGACGCTGACATTCTTTGACTTGATTAAGATATTTGCATGCAACATCAGAATATTCATCAATATCAGCACAAGATGTAAAATAAGCACACATAACATCTTTAGAAACGCATTCTTGCAAGAGTAAATCATATTCATCTGAAAAATCAGACTTCTCCATTTGAAGAGCATCAATGTTTTTTTCAATAGACTCAACATATTTTAAATCATCAAACATTTCAGTCCGAATTAACTCTTCAAATTGAAGAACAGTTTCTTTAATCAATGTAGTATTTGAGATTAATAGTTCTTTCACAAGCAAAGTAATATCTTGAGGAATCGGGTGTTGCCACTCAACATTTTCACGTTTTGCCCAATCTCTTTCAACAATAGATTTAACATTATCTATGTGGTGTTTAAGAATACCTAATGTTTTCCTACTCTTGCTTTTGGACTCATCTAGAGGAAGGTAGTTCATATATTTGTAAACATTAGATTTCTTAGGGGCAAATGCTTTCTTCCATTGAATTCTCTTTTGTTTGCATTCTAAAAACACTTCCTCACGAGATTTCTGAGTTTGTTTGTTGAACAGACCATAAAGACTATTCTCATAAGCACAATTAAATGGTTTCACAAACTCCTTATTGACAAGTGGTCGACTATCATCATCCCAAAGAGCAGTCTCTTCACTATCAGCACTAACAGGCATGCAATCAAGATCGGTCCTTTCAGACTCATCAAGATAAAGACGCAGGTTCGCAGCTTGAGCTTTGGCAAGGTACTCAGGACTTGCAAAGCTATCTTGACCCTTAAACATCAACAGAGGTGCTATCATTCTAATGGTTTGAATAGAATCATGCGTGTTATAAACAACTTTCTTCAAAAATTCGACTTGTTCTTCTAGTTTTGTTACTTTTTCGATTTCTTTATCATATCTACTTTTGAAGTCTTGTTTTAACGCATCTACCTCTTGTTTCTTAACCTCAAGAATTTTAGCAGAATCAGTAGTGGTCATATAGAGATTTTGTTCAAGTTCATTAACTTTGGTATTTGCAAGGTAATTTTTTTACGTTCATCCATTAAGTAAACATTATATTGACGCTTCTCTTTGGCTAATAACTCAAGAGTTGTATTATATTTGTTTTCAAAATCGTCCTTTTGACTTTTTAACGCACTACCCTTGTACCCCTCAAGCTCTTTGGTTTTCTGAAGGAGCTCATCTCTAAAGCTTTCAGTTATCTCACTCGATTTGATAAGAGCAGCTTTGCATTCTTCAAAATTTTGAGTGAGCGTAGCGTTTGCCTTCTTTAATTGCTTTTGACTCTTTTTATTTTCAGTGACATCTTTTTGTAAAGTGGCAATTAAATTAGCAAGCGCAATACGTTCCTCTTCATCATACTCATTTGCATGTTGATCATCCTTAGACTCATTATTGTACATGTCTGATGAATTAGGTGTGGCATTACTATCAACTGTTTCTATCATGTGTCATTAATGGCATTGGGTAGATCACTATGCTCATGAATATCACCAAACACATTATATTCATCATTAGTGTGTACCTTATCGATTGGCTCAGTGTCAAAGATAGGACCATTGTCATCTTTAGTGACTTTGAGAACTTCTTAAACCTTTGCCATGTACGAGTAATGTGCATCGAGTTCTTGATCGGAATCTTCATCATCAGTGTCATCAAGCATTTCTCCTTCCTCAGCTGACAATTTAACCCCTGCTTCCATCTTCTTGCATTGCAGCATCTTTTCCTTGTGATATATGGAGTCTCTAACCCTTTTCGGCTTCCTGCATTCCTTTGCCATATGCCCATAACCTTGGCAATTAAAACATTGAATCCCACTTTGCTGAACCACTTGACTTCCAACAGTTTCCCTACTCCCAGTAGCAGCAGCAATCCTCTGAGTATCATACTTGACAGTTTGTCGATCATACCTTGCAGAACCCTCAACATGCATTGGATTATGTCAATCATACCTAGAAGGACTTTCACCACGTCGACGTGTGTCATGCCTTGGAGGACTCTCAACATATTGGCTCTTTGTGTTAGATGATGTTCGAAGATTGTTGTTGGTGGGTTTGTAGATTTTCTGATAAGTCTTCATTATGAAAGCAATTTGTTGTTTCATCTCTCGATTCTTTTGAGCTTGGTCTTCATCACTATCTTCTTCAGATGATGATTCAGACGGTGGTGATGGTGCTCTTGGCACTTTACCTCGTGATCTTGTGGATGATGAAGACTTAGATGATGTGGAATATCGTGGTGAGGATGATGTAGTGGAGTATGGCTTAGGAGCACGAGTGCGATGATCTTGAACATGTCGAGTGGTAGTCACTAAAGCAAGTGGATTAGCCGTCTTTGCAACACGTTTAACTCGAATCTCATTTGCTTCATTCTGAAATTGCTCCAAGATATCAAAGAGTCGATGATATGAGACATCGTCTAACTTTTCTTGTTGTTTCACTAAAGTGACGAACCGTGTCCACTCGGGTTGAAGTTGTTGAAGAAATTGAACATTGACTTGTATGGTGGAGACTTGAAGATTATCTCTTGTCATGTCATTCATCATTTTATAAAACCTGGAGTAGTATGAATCAATTGATTCTCCATCCCTTGAAGTAAACTTGCCAAAGTTCCAAAACAAGTTTGTTTTGACATCTTGTTTGATGAGTGATTCTCCTTGTTGCAAGCGTTCAATAGCGGTCCACATTTCATGTGCAGTAGGGCATGCATCAACCGTGGAGTAAATATCATCTCCAATCCCACTTAGAGTAATATAGATAACTTCCTTCTCCGCATCATGCCAAGCACAATTTTCAGGTGTGAGATCGGATCTTGTTTCATCACGTTCACTTGCGGGTATTGGATCAGTAGTATCTGTGGCTGGTCTTGGAGGAATTGAAATCTTCTTGAATATATATGGTCCATGAGTAATACATTTCCTCAAGGCATCACCATTGGGTCTTGTATCAAGGTATCGTATGAAACGTGATTGCCATTGAGCATACCGACCAGACACAAGCATTGGTGGTCTCTCTTTATTACCCGCCACCATGATATTGTTGTTTGTGACACGATACTTGATAGGTGTGAAAACACCCATCCTTTTACCACTTATTTCTTGCTAAAACAAGACCAAAACGCGTATTTAATGTCATTTGTTTGGAATTATGCGTGGTTTGTGTGTTTGTTGTGTTTTCAGAGCCAACCGGATAAATATTGAAGAAAACATGGGATTGCAAGGGTTTTATCGAAGAAAAAACTCAAGACGAAGTCTATCGTTCAAGAGATGCAAAAGATTTGAAGTCAATGGGCCTATTTGAAGATTTATCGAAGAAAAGGACCAAAGATGGAAAATTTATATATGTCGAAGAACTCAAGTCTATTAAACGAAGAAATTAAAAGACGAGTTGAATTTATTCATCGACAAATCCCGAATCTGAGTCGAAAACGTCAACTCTACTGAAAAGACGAGAAGACAAAAAGAGAGGAAGAAAGCCCACTCACCAACCAAGCCCACAAGGACTATAAATAGCAGAGACCCTCACATTTTGTGAGCAGCTTTTATTTTTTTTCCTTTCTTCTTTCTTGTTTCGTAGGAAACACCAACACCATTAGGGTGTTTGGTGATTTTATTTCTCTTGAATTTTATCCATAGATTTGTAAGTTTTAATATTTCCCGTTGTTTGTTTAACATTAATCTTTCAATACAATCTTTAATTTCATCTTTTTCATCTCTCTCTTTTGATTTAAAGTTGTCAAAGTTTTTATTTGTTTGATTTGATCTTCAAAAGTTAGTGGGTTTTGTGTTTTTATTGTTGGGATTTGATGTTTATGGTTAGTAGATGATTATTGGTTAGTTTGGTTTAAATCTTTTGGTTAATTTTGGCTTGATTTGATAAAAATCGTGTTGTCCAACTTTCCCTGTTTTTCTGAGTTCTTCATATTATCCAGTATTCCGAATCAAGAATTTTCCACCTTTTATTCCGAATCACTTAGACATTCCGAATCAAACGTCCCGCATTTTTATTCCGGATCGCATATTATTCCGTATAGCACTTTTATTCCGGATCGCCACAATTATTCCGGATAGCACCTTTATTCCGGATCAACACCATTTATTCCGTATCACTATTTATTCTGGATCATCACCTTTTATTCCGAATCACATATGATTCCGGATCGCTACTTATTCCGAATCACCACAAACATTCCGGATAACCACTACATTCCGGATCAACTTTATTCCGGATCAACTTTCTATTCCGAATCACAATTTATTCCTGATAGCATAATTTATTCCGGATAGAATTTTATTCCGGATCACCTAACATTCCGGATCAACGACTTTTCTTTCTTTATTCCGAATCAAGGTTTGAGGTTTATATATTCTGAATGAGCATTTCTTCCAGCTTTTCTTGTTTTAATTTTCTAAGTTTTTAAGTTACGTTTTTAATTAATTTTCATATATTGTTTAATTTTAAACTCATCTTTATTTCTTTTAACTTGATTTTCATTTGTCAATTGTCTTAGCTTATTTTCACGACTTGCTCTTTTATTCCTTTTTCGTAGAATAGAAAACCCAATCCCTTTTTAGTAACCAAGAACAACTATTCCACTTTGAACCGTGATCGATTCGAGAAGATACCGAGAATTAAAATCTGAACCCAAGCAAAAACACAGTATCAAATGGCGCCGCTGCCGGCTCTTCTCGTAAGGATTAACAGTTTTTTGTGAGAACTTGGATTTTGGGATCCGTTCACCGTGAACGTTACTTTTTCATAAAAATTTTCAAAAAATCCTAAAAAATATAAAATTTTCAAAAATACAAAAAAATTAAAAAAACATAAAAAACCAAAAATATTTCTTGTTTGCTTTGTTAGTTCTATTGCAGGTGTATGCGCACTCGATCAACGTCTTATCAAGACCCCGAGACTCTCGATAACTTAGACATGGCCGGTGTACACAACAACAACGATAATCCACCTCAAAACAACATGAATAATAACAACAATGAACCTCTACCGGACAATCGCCCTATGATTGAACTTTTGCAAGCACATGTAGAGGGCAATAACGATCCAATTGTCATACCCGCGATTGCAGCCAACAACTTTGAGCTCAAATACGGCTTTATTCAGATGGTCTCTGCTCAACCATTCTTGGGGCGTACCATTGATGATCCTCATGACCACATCAAAAGGTTCCTGCAACTCACGAATACGGTCAAATTCAATGGTGTTCCACAAGAGGTAATCCGTTTACAACTTTTTCCTTTCTCCTTAGAGGGACAAGCCCGGCATTGGCTTGCAAAGGAACCGCCACAAAGTATTCTGACGTGGATGGACTTGGAGACCAAAATCATAAACTACTTTTTCCCACCCTCTCGTACTACCGCTTTGCGGAATGAAATTATTAACTTTGAACAAAAGTACGATGAGACTTTTAGTGAATCTTGGGACCGTTTTAAAGAACTTTTAAGAAAGTGCCCACAACATGGTTTTACCAAAGTGCACCAAATTAATACTTTTTATAATGGTTTAAGCATGAATGACCAAGATTCACTAAATAGTGCCTCGGGGGGTAATATTTTGGTTAAGTCTTCTAATGCCGCTTGGGATATTATTGAAAATAAGTCTCGTGTGCAAACCAAGAGTGTTCGGACCAATGCCGCTAGTGCTAGTACTAGTGATTACGACAAGAGACTTGAAAAAATTACTTCGCTTCTTGAATCGCTTTCTACCCAAACCGCTAGCAACACCAAAAGCATCAACGCGCAAAATGCTCATGTCAATGCCGTAAACCAACCATGTGAAATATGCGGGGGTCCTCACTCTTACACTACTTGTACCTCCACCCAAGACTATCCTTCTGAGAATGTTAACGTAGCATACGGTACCTATCCTCCGGCCGCTTATCAAGGATGTCCTCAAGGAGACCGCAACTTGCTCAGCTATCGCTCAAACAACTTTCTTTCCCGCCCGGTTTTCCTCCAATCAATCAAAACCAACAACAAAACCTTAACCGAACCAATCAAAACCAACCACGTGCTCTAACTCCATATCAAAACCAAAAAACCCATATCCACCTCAAAGAAACAACCAAGTTTACCAACAACCTGCTTATCAACCACCCGCCTACCATGCTCCTCCTCCCAACCAACCCACCGCATTACACCAAGATGTTGAAACCTACATGAGGACTAATGATGTGATCGTGGAAAATCTCCAGCGGGAAATGGCCAACATGAAAGCAGATATGGTGAAGCAAGGGAATGAGCTTCGAGCTGATATGCAAAACACTTTGGCAAGTCAAACGAATGACTTAAGGAACATGATGGCTGGTTTCTTCCAAGGTAATCAAACCTCTTCTTCGGGTACTCTTCCGAGTAACACCGTGGCTAATCCAAGAGGGGAGATGAAAGCAATCACCACTCGCAGTGGCAAAGGTACCAAGGAACCCGAGCTTCTAATACCTCCACCGGTGATTGTAACTAAGGAAAACGAGTCACCTACTCATATTCCTCAACCTTCTATTTCCCCAATTCCTCCACCTCTTACTTCTACCCCTCCACCACCCAAGGATGTGAGTGATCCTACTATTCCAAGCCTTCCTCTTCTTCCGATATACCTTATCCCCCAAGGTTGAGGAAAGAGAAGCTCAAAAGCAAGGACGATATTCAAGTTTCGAACTTTCTCAAAATGTTTAAACAATTGAATTTCAACATCTCCTTTGCCGAGGCTCTCGCTCACATGCCTAAATATGTGAAGATGTTCAAAGATCTTGTTAGTGACAAGGAGAAGCTTCTTGATATTGCTAATACCCAACTTAACGAGAATTGCTCTACAGTGCTCTTAAGGAAATTGCCAACCAAACTTGGTGATCCGGGTCGCTTCTTAATCCCTTGCAACTTCCCGGGAGTAGAGAATTGCATGGCCTTAGCCGATCTAGGTGCCAGTATTAACTTAATGCCTTTAGTGTTTGGAAGCAATTATCTCTCCCTGAGCTAGTCCCCACCAAAATGATTTTGGAATTAGCTAACCGTACGGTTGCTTATCCAGTGGGGATAGCTAAAGACGTCTTTGTAGGAGTCGACAAATTCACTTTTCCCTTCGATTTCGTCGTAGTCGACTACGAGATGGACCCTCGTGTGCCATTAATCGTTGGACGTCAATTCTTGAGGACCGGTCGCACTCTCATCGATGTAGAAGCAGGTGAGCTTATCATGAGAGTTGGTGACGATCAAATTGTCTTCAACATGGGTAAGATTTCTAAACAGCCTTATTCATACGAGAGTGTTAATTGTATCGACGTTCTTGACGAGGCTTGTGAAGAACACTTCAAAGATGCTTGCAAAAGTATTCCTACCTCTCCTCCCAATGTTGAGACCGTTTCCTCTATTGATTCATCACTAACTCTATTTGGAGAAAGTGATTTTCTTTGGAAAGATTTTGAAGCAACCATGGGAGATGTGAACTTAGAATATGGCGATTCTCCCACCGATTGGGATGAAGACATTCGTCTCATTGATAAAATTCTCAAAGAGGACCATATTTCTCCACCATCTCCCAAGGTTATTGCTATCGATGAATCGACTTTGAATACGCCTCCCATCGAAAATCCTCCGGATTTAGAGCTTAAGGAGTTGCCGTCCCATCTCGAGTACGTGTTCCTTGAAGAAAAGAAGAAGTCGCCCGTCATCATCGCGAAGGACTTGAAAGAAGAAGAAAAATCTCGCCTTATCGCCGTGCTTAAAGATCATAAGAAGGCAATTGCTTGGAAAATTTCCGATATCCGCGGAATTGATCCAAACTTTTGTACTCACAAGATTCTCATGGAAGATGACTTTAAACCCGCAATCCAGAGCCAAAGAAGGGTTAATCCTCGCATTCATGACGTCATCAAACAAGAGGTTATCAAACTTCTTGATGCCGGCTTGATTTACCCTATTTCAGATTCGCCATGGGTAAGTCCCGTCCATTGTGTGCCTAAGAAGGGCGGAATAACCGTTGTTCCGAATGGACACAACGAGTTGATTACTACTCGTCTCGTTACTGGGTGGAGAGTTTGTATCGACTATCGCAAACTCAATGATGCCACGAGAAAAGATCATTTTCCTCTTCCTTTCATGGATCAAATGCTCGAGCGTCTAGCGGGTAATGACTATTACAACTTCTTAGATGGTTTCTCCGGGTATTTTCAAATTCCCATCGATCCCAAAGACCAAGAAAAAACCACATTCACTTGTCCCTATGGAACATTTGCTTACAAACGCATGCCTTTCGGCTTATGCAATGCTCCTGGGACGTTCCAAAGGTGTATGATGGCTATCTTCCAGGACATGGTTGAAGAAACTATGGAAGTATTCATGTATGATTTCTCGGTTTATGGCGATTCTTTCTCTGCTTGCCTTGCCAATTTAGAACGTATGCTTAAGCGGTGTGAAGACACTCGCCTTGTTCTTAATTGGGAAAATGCCATTTCATGGTAAAAGAGGGCATCGTGGTAGGACACAAAATTTCCAAAGCCGGTCTAGAAGTGGACCGTGCTAAAGTCGATGTTATTGCTAAATTGCCTCCACCTTCAACCGTGAAGGGTGTGAGAAGTTTCCTTGGTCATGCGGGCTTCTACCGTCGATTCATCAAAGATTTTTCTAAAATCGCTCGCCCGATGAACCACCTCTTGGAAAAAGATACTCCTTTTATCTTTTCTAAAGAGTGTATTGAAGCCTTCAACCTTCTTAAGGATAAGCTAACTAAGGCACCGGTCTTGGTTACCCCTAATTGGGAGCTGCCTTTCGAGTTGATGTGCGATGCTAGAGACTTTGCTATTGGAGTGGTTTTGGGCCAACGAGTGAACAAACACTTCCAACCGATCCATTACGCTAGCAAGACAATGACGGGGGCTCAATTGCATTACACGACAACCGAAAAAGAGCTTTTAGCTATTGTCTATGCTTTTGAAAAGTTCCACCCCTATCTTGTCCTTTCTACCACCATTGTGTATACCGATCATTCCGCGTTGAAGTACTTGTTAACTAAACAAGATTCCAAACCAAGACTTCTTCGCTGGGTTTTGCTACTTCAAGAATTTAAAATCGAAATTCGTGATAAGAAGGGAGCTGAAAACCTAGCCGCAGATCATCTCAGTAGACTTGAGGATCCTTATCAAGGGAATCATCCGAACAAAGAGATCAATGACTCTTTTCCCCTTGAGACCTTAATGTCTATGAACTCGAACAATGATGAAGCCCCGTGGTTTGCGGACATTGCAAACTACTTGGCGGGTGGAATTCTCGTTGACGGGTTAACATCCCAACAAAATAAAAAGTTCTTCAAAGATATTAAGACTTACTTTTGGGATGAACCGTATCTCTTCAAACAATGCGCTGATTTGATTATTCGCCGATGTGTTGATGGACCGGCAGCGGTACAAATCCTTGACGCTTGCCATAAAGGACCCACCGGTGGTCACTTTGGTCCCAACTTCACCGCAAAGAAAGTGTTAGACTCGGGATTTTATTGGCCCACCATTTACCGTGACGCTCACGAGATGGTTAAACATTGTGATGCTTGCCAAAAACAAGGCAAGATCACACATAAAGATGAGATGCCTCAAAATTTCATACAAGAATGTGAAATCTTTGATGTATGGGGCATCAACTTTATGGGGCCATTCCCTTCATCTAAAGGAAACAAATACATCCTTGTAGCCGTTGACTACGTTTCTATATGGGTTGAAGCCAAAGCTTTACCCACTAATGACGCAAGGGTGGTTTGTAACTTTTTGAAATCGCTGTTCGCTAGATTCGGTGTGCCTCGTGCCATTATTAGTGATCGCGGGACTCATTTTTGCAATGATCAATTCGTAAGAGCCATGGCTAAGTATGGTGTAAATCATCGTATTTCCACCGCATACCACCCACAAACTAATGGGCAGGCTATAATATCTAACCGAGGGTTAAAGCAAATTCTTGAACGAACCGTGGGAGAGCATCGTGCCTCATGGGCCGATAAACTTGATGATGCTCTGTGGGCTTTTCGTACCGCTTACAAGACTCCGATTGGTTGTACACCATATCGTCTCGTGTACGGGAAAGCATGCCACCTCCCCATTGAGTTGGAGCACAAGGCTTACTGGGCCTTGAAGTGGGCTAATTTTGATATCAACAAAGCTGGTGACCTACGCAAAATCCAACTCAATGAACTCCAGAATGAGGCTTATGAAAATTCTTTGATCTATAAGGAAAAGACTAAGCTCATTCATGACTCTAATATTAAAAATCGAGAGTTCCAAGTTGGAGACAAAGTTTTACTCTTTAACTCTCGGTTGAAAATCTTTTCGGGCAAGCTGAAATCTCGTTGGTCCGGCCCATTCACCATTGCCCAAATTTTTCCATATGGTACTCTCGAGCTCGCTCAACCTAATGGACCTAATTTTAAGGTGAATGGCCAACGAGTGAAGTTGTACTTTGGTGGGGACATCTCTCATGAGATGATTCCATCCCTCACCACGTTTCCCATGAACTAATTTTGGGTCGAGTCAGGCTCGTGACTCGGTTATCAAAAACAAGCGCTCCTCGGGAGGCAACCCGAGTATCTATCCTTTTCCGTTTTAACCTCCTAAGTGTAGGGGGACCTCTATAGGTTGTTTGTGTTTGTGTGGTGATGTGATTACAAGGATGAATGCAATTTTGGAACCTTTGAAGAACCGTGCTCCCGTGTTATCCGAAATCCGGTTCTATCTCTCAACTATCGTGATTCAATTTTCTTCATACTCACATTTGAAATTGATCACTTTAGTCGTCTCTACCTTAACTTGATTTAACCAACGTGCACAATGTCATAAGTGTAGGGGAGACTTTTCCCACATGCTTAAACATTGAGGACAATGTTTATATTAAGTGTAGGGGAGACTTCTATCGAAGTTTTAAGTGGACTTTTCCATGAAAATGCCTTCATTTAACCGGAAAATCATCTTTTTCAGCATTTTTCAAATTTTTAATTAACTTTGGCCATATAGTCGTAATTTTTAAATTTTTATCATTGCTTTCATATGTATATATCCCACAATAAAGTGAAAAATATTAATAAAGTGGTGTAGCTAGTTTTGAAGTCTTTGGCATATTAGGCCCGTTGCGTTTATTTTGACTCAACCCGAATAGACTTATCCAAGTTTATTCTAGCAAGTATCCTTAACCATGTAGACCTTAATTGGTTATTAGGCTAAGCATCCAAGAGTCTCATTACTTGAGATTTTAAATTGTGGAGAAAGAGAAATGATAAAGTCAATTATAAGTCGGTATTCTTGCACAAGCACACTTGGTGTGATTATTTGCCTATTTTCCCATCACTTGCTAATAAATTATCTGCAATAAGTAAGGTCATACGATTTTATTGAATAACTTAGCTTCTAGCCCAAGATCATTTAAAAGTTGCTCGGTAATGATAAGAGTTCATAGCCAAGGCATAACTTATGAAGCGGGGCGCGAAGATTGGCGAGTCCGAAAAGGCCCTAACAAGGCATGAGGATTCAATCTTATTGCTAAAGATCCAAGGTGATGTGAAAAGCATTATTCCCAAAATCAGTATGAAGGATCAAGACTCACGACGAAAAGCAATCAACTCCCATAAAGATTATGGAGAAGTCTATCCGAAAAGACCCTAACAAGGTATGAGGATAAATAGATCCAAGTCCGAAAAGGAGGCGGATCGTTGTATCTCAAAATCACAATTAACGATTGAAGAAATAATAATGAAGTCGTGGTCAACAAAGTTGGAGTACCCCTCAAAAGTCTCCAAGTGAAGAAACTCTATAAACGAAGAGAAGACCATTATCTCAAGAACGTCTCTCAAGATATGAAGTATGATGTACATGCCAAATATCGGCCCGAGAAAGGTCTCAAATCGTGAAGCGAGTTATGCCAAGATATGAACTTTTTGATATCCCGAGAAGCAGTTTTAAGAGATTTTGTCCTTTAGCTAACTATTAATCAAATCGTCCTACTTTGCTTTCAGCCTAAATAAACTATCGAAATAAGTCCAAAAATGCATCTTCATGATCATTCTAAGAAAAAGTAAAATATAAGAGATACACCTAGTAATAAGGGAGTTTAAGCGTATAATTAAGCCATGTGTGTAAGTGTTTGTTTTGCTAACTTATAATAACAATGATATCGTTTTTAAGCTTAGTTTGGGGAACGTGAAACTTGAGGGTGATGAATCTTCGCAACACCAAAGCCCTAATTTAAGTCTTAGATCTCTTTGCAAGTTATTTCCATGTAGCTATTTTCAAGTGAAAATGGTTTTCTATTCTTTGGTTTCCTTTAAAGTTTTAATTTCTCTTAGTACTCTAATTTTTGTTTTAGTAGTATGTTAATAAGGCCAAGGTTGATTGATTATGAGAAAAGAATAAACTTGCTTTATCACTAAGCATTGCATGAGGGCATGGCAATGGTTAAGTGTAGGGGATTTGATAGGTGTGAAAACACCCATCCTTTTACCACTTATTTCTTACTAAAACAAGACCAAAACACGTATTTAATGTCATTTGTTTGGAATTATGCGTGGTTTGTATGTTTGTTGTGTTTTCAGAGCCAACCGGATAAATATTGAAGAAAACATGGGATTGCACGGGTTTTATCGAAGAAAAAGACTCAAGACGAAGTCTATCGTACAAGAGATGCAAAAGATTTGAAGTCAATGGGCCTATTTGAAGATTTATCGAAGAAAAGGACCAAAGATGGAAGATTTATATATGTCGAAGAACTCAAGTCTATTAAATGAAGAAATTAAAAGATGAGTTGAATTTATTCATCGACAAATCCCGAATCTGAGTCGAAAACGTCAACTCTACTGAAAAGACGAGAAGACAAAAAGAGAGGAAGAAAGCCCACTCACCAACCTAGCCCACAAGGACTATAAATAGGAGAGACCCTCACATTTTGTGAGCAGCTTTTATTTTTTTCCTTTCTTCTTTCTTGTTTCGTAGGAAACACCAACACCATTAGGGTGTTTGGTGATTTTATTTCTCTTGAATTTAATCCATAGATTTGTAAGTTTTAATCTTTCCCGTTGTTTGTTTAACATTAATCTTTCAATACAATCTTTAATTTCATCTTGTTCATCTCTCTCTTTTGATTTAAAGTTTTCAAAGTTTTTATTTGTTTGATTTGATCTTCAAAAGTTAGTGGGTTTTGTGTTTTATTGTTGGGATTTGATGTTTATGGTTAGTAGATGATTATTGGTTAGTTTGGTTTAAATCTTTTGGTTAATTTTGGCTTGATTTGATAAAAATCGTGTTGTCCAACTTTCCCTGTTTTTTGAGTTCTTCTTATTATCCAGTATTCCGAATCAAGAATTTTCCACCTTTTATTCCGAATCACTTAGACATTCCGAATCAAACGTCCGGCATTTTTATTCCGGATCGCATATTATTCCGTATAGCACTTTTATTCCGGATCGCCACAATTATTCCGGATAGCACCTTTATTCCGGATCAAAAATATTAATTCCGTATCACTATTTATTCCGGATCATCACCTTTTATTCCGAATCACATATTATTCCGAATCGCTACTTATTCCGAATCACCACAAACATTCCGGATCAACCACTGCATTTCGGATCAACTTTATTACGGATCAACTTTCTATTCCGAATCACAATTTATTCCGGATAGCATAATTTATTCCGGATAGAATTTTATTCCGGATCACCTAACATTCTGGATCAACGACTTTTCTTTCTTTATTCCGAATCAAGGTTTGAGGTTTATATATTCCGAATGAGCATTTCTTCCAGCTTTTCTTGTTTGAATTTTCTAAGTTTTTAAGTTACGTGTTTAATTAATTTTCATTTATTGTTTAATTTTAAACTCATCTTTATTTCTTTTAACTTGATTTTCATTTGTCAATTGTCTTAGCTTATTTTCACGACTTGCTCTTTTATTCCTTTTCCGTAGAATAGAAAACCCAATCCCTTTTTAGTAACCAAGAACAACTATTCCACTTTGAACCGTGTATCAATTCGAGAAGATACCGAGAAATAAAATCTGAACCCAAGCAAAAACACAGTATCAAATGAAGACTTCTATCGAAGTTTTAAGTGGACTTTTCCATGAAAATGCCTTCATTTAACCGGAAAATCATCTTTTTCAGCATTTTTCAAATTTTTAATTAACTTTGGCCATATAGTCGTAATTTTTAAATTTTTATCGTTGCTTTCATATGTATATATCCCACAATAAAGTCAAAAATATTAATAAAGTGGTGTAGCTAGTTTTGAAGTCTTTGTCATATTAGGCCCATTGCGTTTATTTTGACTCAACCCGAATAGACTTATCCAAGTTTATTCTAGCAAGTATCCTTAACCATGTAGACCTTAATTGGTTTATTAGGTTAAGAATCCACGAGTATCATTACTTGAGATTTTAAATTGTGGAGAACGAAAAATGATAGAGTCAATTATAAGTCGGTATTCTTGCACAAGCACACTTGGTGTGATTATTTTCCTATTCTCCCATCACTTGCTAATAAATTATCTGCAATAAGTAAGGTCGTACGATTTTATAGAATAACTTAGCTTCTAGCCCAAGATCGTTTAAAATTTGCTCGGTAATGATAAGAGTTCATAGCCAAGGCATAACTTATGAAGCGGGGCGCGAAGATTGGCGAGTCCGAAAAGGCCCTAACAAGGCATGAGGATTCAATCTTATTGCTAAAGATCCAAGGTGATGTGAAAAGCATTATTCCCAAAATCAATATGAAGGATCAAGACTCACGACGAAAAGCAATCAACTCCCATAAAGATCATGGAGAAGTCTATCTGAAAAGACCCTAACAAGGTATGAGGATAAATAGATCCAAGTCCGAAAAGGAGGCAGATCGTTGTATCTCAAAATCCCAATTAACGATTGAAGAAATAATGATGAAGTCGTGGTCAACAAAGTTGGAGTACCCCTCAAAAGTCTCCAAGTGAAGAAACTCTATAAACGAAGAGAAGACCATTATCTCAAGAATGTCTCTCAAGATATGAAGTATGAAGTACATGCCAAATATCGGCCCGAGAAAGGTCTCAAATCGTGAAGCGAGTTATGCCAAGATATGAACTTTTTGATATCCCGAGAAGCAGTTTTAAGAGATCTTGTCCTTTAGCTAACTATTAATCAAATCGTCCTACTTTGCTTTCAGCCTAAATAAACTATCGAAATAAGTCCAAAAATGCATCTTCATGATCATTCTAAGACAAAAATAAAATATAAGAGATACACCTAGGAATAAGGGAGTTTAAGCGTATAATTAAGCCATGTGTGTAAGTGTTTGTTTTGCTAACTTATAATAACAATGATCTCGTTTTTAAGCTTAGTTTAGGGAACGTGAAACTTGAGGGTGATGAATCTTCGCAGCACCAAAGCCCTAATGTAAGTCTTAGATCTCTTTGCAAGTTATTTCCATGTAGCTATTTTCAAGTGAAAATGGTTTTCTATCCTTTGGTTTCCTTTAAAGTTTTAAATTCTCTTAGTACTCTAATTTTTGTTTTAGTAGTATGTTAATAAGGCCAAGGTTGATTGATTATGAGAAAAGTGTAAACTTGCTTTATCACTAAGCATTGCATGAGGGCATGGCAATGGTTAAGTGTAGGGGATTTGATAGGTGTGAAAACACCCATCCTTTTACCACTTATTTCTTGCTAAAACAAGACCAAAACGCGTATTTAATGTCATTTGTTTAGAATTATGCGTGGTTTGTGTGTTTGTTGTGTTTTCAGAGCCAACCGGATACATATTGAAGAAAACATGGGATTGCACGGGTTTTATCGAAGAAAAAGACTCAAGACGAAGTCTTTCGTTTAAGAGATGCAAAAGATTTGAAGTCAATGGGCCTATTTGAAGATTTATCGAAGAAAAGGAAAAACGATGGAAGATTTATATATGTCGAAGAACTCAAGTCTATTAAACGAAGAAATTAAAAGACGAGTTGAATTTATTCATCGACAAATCCCGAATCTGAGTCGAAAACGTCAACTCTACTGAAAAGACGAGAAGACAAAAAGAGAGGAAGAAAGACCACTCACCAACCAAGCCCACAAGGACTATAAATAGGAGAGACCCTCACATTTTGTGAGCAGCTTTTTTTTTTCTTTCTTCTTTCTTGTTTCGTAGGAAACACCAACACCATTAGGGTGTTTGGTGATTTTATTTCTCTTGAATTTAATCCATAGATTTGTAAGTTTTAATCCTTCCCGTTGTTTGTTTAACATTAATCTTTCAATACAATCTTTAATTTCATCTTGTTCATCTCTCTCTTTTGATTTAAAGTTTTCAAAGTTTTTATTTGTTTGATTTGATCTTCAAAAGTTAGTGTGTTTTGTGTTTTTATTGTTGGGATTTGATGTTTATGGTTAGTAGATGATTATTGGTTAGTTTGGTTTAAATCTTTTGGTTAATTTTGGCTTGATTTGATAAAAATCGTGTTGTCTAACTTTCCCTATTTTTCTGAGTTCTTCATATTATCCAGTATTCCGAATCAAGAATTTTCCACCTTTTATTTCGAATCACTTAGACATTCCGAATCAAACGTCCCGCATTTTTATTCCGGATCGCATATTATTCAGTATAGCACTTTTATTTCGGATCGCCACAATTATTCCGGATAGCACCTTTATTCCGGATCAACACCATTTATTCCGTATCACTATTTATTCCGGATCATCACCTTTTATTCCGAATCACATATTATTCTGGATCGCTACTTATTCCGAATCACCACAAACATTCCGGATCAACCACTACATTCCGGATCAACTTTATTCCGGATCAACTTTCTATTCCGTATCACAATTTATTCCGGATAGCATAATTTATTCTGGATAGAATTTTATTCCGGATCACCTAACATTCCGGATCAACGACTTTTCTTTCTTTATTCCGAATCAAGGCTTGAGGTTTATATATTCCAAATGAGCATTTCTTCCAGCTTTTCTTGTTTTAATTTTCTAAGTTTTTAAGTTACGTTTTTAATTACTTTTCATTTATTGTTTAATTTTAAACTCATCTTTATTTCTTTTAACTTGATTTTCATTTGTCAATTGTCTTAGCTTATTTTCACGACTTGCTCTTTTATTCCTTTTCCGTAGAATAGAAAACCCAATCCCTTTTTAGTAACCAAGAACAACTATTCCACTTTGAACCGTGATCGATTCGAGAAGATACCGAGAATTAAAATATGAACCCAAGCAAAAACACAGTATCAATACTCTTGAGTAGAATCCATATCTAGAGAATTGAAATCGATGAACTGAAAATGGATCTTAAGTAGATGTGTTGTGATTGTTGTTGTCGATGAAAAATGTTAAAATACCCTAAAAGTTGTCTTCACAATAAACCAAAAATTCGAAGGCGAAAAATCACACGAAAATTTTCACTTTTATAAAAATCCCTATTTTCGGATAAATGGAACTTTTTCGGAATAAACTCCTTTTTCGGAAAAATTGGAGTTTTTCGGAAAAATGGGATTTTCGGAGAAATAACACTTTTTCGGATAAGTGAAAATTTCGGAAAAGAACACCTTCTTCGGAATAATAGCTTTTCTTCGGAATATTGGGTTCTTCGGAATAATGTGATGTTTTCAGAGAATTTGAGATTTTCGGAATAAGTGATGTTTTCAGAGAATTGGAGATTTTCGGGGTCAGAGAATTGGAGATTTTCGGAATAATTGATGTTTTCAGATAATTTGAGATTTTCGGAATAAGTGATGTTTTTAGAGAATTTGAGAATTTCGGAATAATGTACTATCTTCGGAATAAATTGGATTTTTCGGAGAAAATTGTACCAGAGATATTCGAATAATACACTTTTACGGAGAAATATCTTCGGAGAAATATCTTCGGATAAAACACTTTTTCGGAGAAATATCTTCGGAGAATTCACTTTTTCGGAGAAATATCTTCGGAGAATTCATTTTTTCAGAGAAATATCTTCGGATAAAAGCAAAACCCTTTTCCGAAATACCAATTTTCGGAATCTTAAAACCCCTTTCCGAAGATATATCTTCGGAATGTTCTTGATGCTGTTTACGAACCGTAACTCAAAAATCAACCCAAACACCTCAAAAGCTTGCGATTTTTACCACAAAACCGAACCAAATCCCTACCAAATCTATGTAAAAGATTTACATCAAGATTTAGAGCCCGAAAACACTAAAAAAATTTAATTCGTGATGATTGAGAGGAAAAAATCACACGAATCAAATAAATAACCAACAACCAAACAAAATCTACCCCGTGGCGATTGATACCAAATGTTGTCCCATGTTATTAGATGATTAATGATAGAATATAGATGAAAAGATATGAATTTCTAGAGAGAGAAAGTAGAGAGAGAGAGATGACTAAGTTAGTGAATATTAGATTAGAATAATTAGAGTTACAAATGATCATCCACCCTTCCTAACATGCTAGGAAGGGACTTATATAGCCGGGCTTACATGTAACCATAATGGGCTATATTGTTTGTACCGGGCTTGTCTTTTGGGCTTTATGTAGCTTAAATCTAAGCCCGTGAACCACGACTATTTAACTAACTATTACAACGTTCTAATGAATATTACAATAATAAACTATGACCGAGCATTCTTGTTTGACTCAATATTTTGAGGCTAACAGGTTGTGATAGTTCTGACCCTTAAAATGGTTCTGACAAGAAAACCCCCTATATATATATATATATATATATATATATATATATATATATATATATATATATATATATATATATATATATAGATATATATATAGATATATATATATATATATATATATATATATATATATATATATATATATATATATATATATATATATATATATATATATATATATATATATATATATATATATATATATATATATATATATATATATATATATATATATATATATATATATATATATATATATATATATATATATATATATATATATATATATATATATATATATATATATATATATATATATATATATATATATATATATATATATATATCTATATTATATATAGGTATAATTATAACTTGAAACCACAGTTTTAATCCCAGTCATATCCCAGTCACATCTTTTAACCAATAGGATTTGAGTATTTGCTAAAAAATCTCATTTGTTTCCTTATTTACCTCATTTTGGGCGGATCGCAATTTTCTGAAACGCATTTTTAAAAAAAATTGCGTTATCAAACCGCGGGTATAAATATTGGTATTTTTATTTTTTTCCCCATTTTTTCCTCACAGCGACGGTGTGAAAAAAAACACACACAACTTCTATTTTTCTCTTATCAACGGGAGTTTAATATTAATTCAAAAAACTCATCAAAAAAATTCGTTCTTTGATCTTTGTTAATAAAAACATTCAGATTTTGATCTTTGTTGTTTCATTCAATCTCAAGGTTTTTTTTTTTAAAACCATAATCAATTTTTCCCTAATGGATTTAAACCCTAATACCAAAAACATAAAAATCAGTTGATCGGGAATCTTTGTTGTTTGATGCAGATCCAACTGTAACTTAACAATTACGTGGGTCGATCCATTCAAAAATCATTTGATCAAAAAACTGAAGTAAATCATTCGCTCTTTGCTTTTTTAGTAATAACATTCGAACAAATATCTTTGTTGTTTGATCATTTTCAATGTTATTATTTTTAATCCTTACTCATTTTTCCCTTATTAACAATTCATAGGTTATGGGTTTTATGTAGAGGAAGGATCTGGGTTTCCTCTTTAAAACAATCCCTGATGCATCAAATCATAATTAGAGGTATGTATACTATCTATTTACATGATAGTGCAATTAAATCTATTGATTAGGTTATATAACTATTACTGATTAGTATAATGTGTGTGGGTTATATGTTTGTTTTAGTATGCATAAGTTATGATTGCAGGTTATGGTACCCTTTATTCAAAATTTGTTGTAAAAGGTAAGTTAATTCAAACCTTGCTCTTGATTGTTGCTTTTCAGTTATGTTTTAGGTAACATTCAAGAGAACCCAAAAGTAAGACAATATCACATGAAGAATCCATTTGTGCCCGTTTTTCAATTTCAATTGAATCAGCTGAACCTGGGAACCCAAGACCTGTGCAGTTCAGCAGTGGTATGACACATACAAAGGGATATGTAAGCGTTCATATCGATCTATTAAGCCCGCTTAACAAACTTATATTAAGATTGCTTGCATAAAAAGCTGTAAAGTTATAAAGCGTAAGTAAAGAGCAATCCCAAACACCCAATAAGCAGAATATCTTTGATTTAGCTAATTTCTGCAAGTGGGTTAAATAATGAAAAATAAACTCATTGATCGATGCATGGAAGACAAACCGATAGGGCCGTCGAAACTCAGGGTAAGTAAAACTGCTTTTTATGCTTCTACATGTTGGTAATTCAACCTCGATTTCAATTAGGTGTACAATATCTTTGCATGTTGCATAATTCATCTTTGCCTATATCCGCAGAAAAACAATGGAAATGTATTTAAATTAAATGCCAAACAAATTAGTAGATTGATGTTAAAGATAGTCTACATATGACTAATTGAATAGCTTATGGCGACTGTGTAAAGGTTGTGAGGATAATTGAATAAGCCCATTTTCTGATTGATTATAACAGTTTCGGGATACCACAAACCATCACCAATATTACCCGCACACAAACTGAACCATTTTTGATTTCCACCTTTTACTTTTACAAACCATCAACACAACTCATTAATATAAGTCAACATTTAGGAGCATCATATCTCTTTGAAAAGTAATAAACTACGAAGATGGCGATATATAGTTCTACTTTTAACAAGTTCAAGCAAAAACTGAAAACAGACAACATGGTTTATCAGAAATCATGGATTTCATTTACTTTGTCTATGTTATTATTTCCTTGACAGGTACAAGTTCTTTATCAGGGTTCTTCGCTGCAGCCTGCAGGTTGCCCTTTGATTACGCGAAAACTAAAATGCAGAAGATGAAGCCCGACGCTGAAGGGAAACACCCCTACACAGGATCTCTAGACTGCGCCATGAAACCCTCGAGGCTGGAGGCCCCCTAAAATTCTACTCAGGGTTTCCGGTATATTATGTTAGCATCGCACCACATGTTATGGTACATCTTTTTAACTTCCAGATCGATGTAATTTTATTGAACTCTATGTTTCCTGTAAGACAATAAATTAGTTGTTATTGCGTTGACAAATCAGAAATATATATGTAACAGTTGAGGATATTGGCGGTGCTAGGGTATATGTGACATTTTAGGAGATTGAAAATGGTACGACAGATTAGGAGATTAAGAATTGCGTGTCAGATTTAAGGTCCTAGGAAAATCTCTGCTAACCAAAAAGACTGTTGATGGACATCAATGAAGGATTGGAGAGGTGGAAGAGTTGCTTCTTTCAACATCATTCCCAGCAGAACTAGAGCCGCCAAGGCTGTTGACAAGGTGTTACCATCCCTTAACAGGAAGTTGACTGGTATGCCCTTCTGTGTCCCAACTGCTGATGTCAGGATAATTCAGGTTTAACAACTGTGATGGCTCGACCATTTGCTGATGCAAAAGGCCAGATAGGCTATCTAACATTAAATATGTCTAGAATTTGAGAGTGTTTCTATTCTTTTTCCTTGATAGTTGAATGGTAAAGAATTATATATCTTAAACTGTTTCAAGTGCAGCCGGGCAGAGTAGCTAATTCTGCGTATATGGGTCCTATGATAACTAAAGGAGTAGTTCTCCTTATAGCTTCAACAGTAGTATAACCATAAATATTTTATGCCATTTAAGTCCTACATATCCAATTAACCAAACAGGATGGTATTTTCTATGGAGACCCAAATAAAGCTGTTTAAAGCAAGGCTGATGCAATTCTGAATTGCTAATTTGAAAAGCTAATCTTACTTACAATGATAAGGGGCTACTCTAAAGTTGTGTTTACGGTCATGGGTGTTCAAGGACTAACAATTTATCATGTGACAATTTATTTGCAGCCAGACAAATCATGTTTCTTAAAATGCTATGACAGTGTTACTTTCTTGACTTATGTGCCTCTTATTTGTAGAAATATCGATTGTCAATGTATCTCCCAGATTCTTCCGATGAAGGTATTTTATTTTTAAAACTGAACTTATCGAACTTTACTAAGTATGACAACAACAACTACAACAACAACGATGCGCCAAGCAGTTAATAAGTATGACATAACATTAAGAAAGTAATCAGTGTTATATAAGATTCCCTGCATTTACATAGTATAAGCTGAATAGGAAAAACGTGTGCTGATAAATTATGCTCGGATTTTATGTCGCATGTACGTAACTTCTGTTGTGTTTTTGCAGTATCAGGAGATAAAGGAAAAAGTAAATGAGTGCACTCTGGTGATTGAATCCTTGGAAGAAAGAATGCTAGCAATAGGTGGTGTTTCTGCCAATGGAGCTGTTTATGATAAACTTATGTAATTAGCAATAAGTTGTCACAAGAAGTTTGATTTTATGTTTAATTTTAGTTTTGGAGTTTCTTTTAACGTTTTTTGAACTATGTGATTTTATGTTTAATTTTACCTAAGAGGTCTTCAAACCCGCAGATCTGATGACCATAAATGCAATGCAACCCTGATGGGAAGTTTCTTACTTCTGTTGAATAGTGTGGGATATCTCTGCATCAACACTTGCAGCTTCCTTAGCCAAAGAACACGTAAGTAATGGCTTCTTAACTCTTTTGTGATAAAGTATATGTCCTAGCTCTATGAATATGGGTATTCAGATGAGATAGCTTAGAGGTGGCAATGCGGACGACACATGCATGTTGGGTAATGGGTCAAACGAGTTTTGGATGAAACTTATCCTTAATACATGAACCTGGTTGGGTTGACAAAAAGACTGTCTTTGTCTTCAAAATACAAAAAAGACTGTCTTTGTCTTCAAATTCTAATGCATTCATTACAATGTAAGTACTACTAATAGTTTATTATAACAATGATCTTAAAATGTAAATAATATGATTGGATGGTTACAAGAGCTACAAATAGTTTTCTTTAAGGCAAACGTATACTAATAGTATTATGGGTTACTTTTAACCAGTTTAACCTGTCTTCTTTAGCTATTTTTTCTTATTTGACCTACTTTAGTTAAAGCACAACTCAAATCAACCCAATCATAAGTCGTCTGACTAAAGTTGTACAGTCAACTTTTCCTTAATTCTGTAAGACTAATGAACCAAATTTGTATGATTCATGACTATCAAATTTGTAGTATCTGTCTCTGTGGTTTTGAGATTTATTTTCTGTTTAGTCCTACGAAAGCTACAACAAGTTTACTGGATATCGGTCTGCCATTTATTAGAATACCCAAATTGTCGCTTTACTTTGCATTTTTATCACTGGGTAAGCCACCTAATAGCAGAACATATACTCATTTAAAAACTGATTTCAAAACACTTATAACTGCCAATAGTAATGCTGTGTTGGTTTAAATGCGGACGCAAATAGTAATGTTGTGTTATAAAAGTGTGTCTAAGTATCAAAATATGTGTATTACAATGAACAGAAACACTTATAAGCTACTACCTATACTTTTTACTGCCAAATTCTGTTATGTTTGTTTCAAAAGTAACAAGAGTGATATATATGATAAAAATGATGTACAGCATGGAAACTTGAGTGATGTGTGTGTTGTAGGAGCGGATAATCAAATGTGAAAATCCAAATAATTTTAATTTAGCTTCACCTAATACACTCTAAAATTTTTAGTCGATACTACGTTAATATACTATTTTTAGATTGCAATAACTGTATTAATCCAAAAGTCATGATTTTCCTGGGTTTAATTTTTTGTAGTGAGAACTGTGTTAATGTGCTGCTAGACTATGATAGTGTTTTGCCACTCTATCATCAGGTGACCAACATTGACCAACAAGATCATCATGGTTGGACCCCTTCGAGACTTGGCTGAACCAACAACGACATGAAGATATAAAGAATCTCTTCTTAAACGTAAAATTCATAGATGACCACCGGTTCACCAGACTCACACACGCCTTTCTTACCGATACCTGAAGAAAAACGTGCCTGTAATCCCCCACGCGTGAAGTTTCTTGAAAGGTTCAAGAGTGAGCCACAATCCATTCCGGTTCACCAGATGTGGATGATGGGTCTTTGGGCCATTCTAACAAACTCGACGCTGGTATTAAGATATGATATTTTTTACCCTTATTTTTGTAATTTTAATAATTAGTCATATATATTTACAATTTTTTTCTCTAGCATTATCTTCTCTATCTAATAAAACAACCATCTCTTTTTATAATTGTTGATACTGATTTTGCTAAGGTCGCCTACTTAAGGTCAGTATTTTTATTGTTGTATTTGGAAGTCACCTGATGTAAGAATATGGTTTTAGTTCCACCTTAGTATAACATAAAAATCAATTGCTATCTCTCCTCCTATGTTGCATTATCACCTCATACATCGTTGGTGAGAACAACCTTTGCTCATGACAATTTAGGAGAAGAGTATAACGTAGGAGTCAGCAGAATATAGACTATTTTCTTATTCGAAAATAGTTCCCGTTCTTCTCTTTATATGTCTCAAATTTCTTATCCTCTTCCTCGTTTTGCATCTTCTTGAGACTAACAAGTTCTCCTCCGACCACCTATGCTACCTATCATCATGTTTTGGAGACAACTTTTGTGAATGTCTAACTGTTCCAACTCTTTTATCACCGTCTTTATCTCCTTTATTTGGACCGCTCTCTGTTGTATCTTTCCTTTGACCGATCTATTAACTCTTCAGTCCCATCATTACAGGAGACTTATCAGACCTTTCAAACATTTCTCGATAATCTCGATCGTATCTTTCATTTTTTGGTTTACCTAATGGCTTATCACTGTTTCTGATTGGATCGTCAGATATTGATTTTTCAAAGTCAACAGGCTAATGTCTGTCAATTGATTTGGGATTAAGAAACCAAGACTCTGGCTGAGAATCTGTCGAATCATGTTCCCCTTTTTGCCGTTTAATAGACCGATCATGATCCTCTTCAATTGTTTAGTAAAGAAAGAGAGAGACTTATTTCTGAGGTATGATTCAAGGGGCAATCTATGGGGCCAACATGTTATATATAGGTAGACATAAGTTTCCTTCGCACGTACTGATTTTACTTATGATGTCAATCAAACTATTGTTACATTTGATAATACCGATTTCATGCCCAGAACGAGAGCTATATTATGAGTTTCACTCAATCAGTTTGGAGAGACTAATTGATCGGTTATCGACGTATGAGATCAAGAACTTTAAGAAAGATCTCTACTTAAGTGTACAATCCTTGTATCCTCTAAATCACCAATTTTTTCATGATGTTCTAAGCTGCTGATAAGGCGGACTGGTGAGTGTTCTAAAATAATTTAAGCTTAAGCAGTATAGGCACTACTATTTTGCTTCTTGGTTTCTCTATTAGCATGTAGCTAACTTCTGTTGTAAGAATCACAAAAAGCACACTGTCATTAAATGTAAACATTCATAGTCAGAAAATTTAGGTATTGCATAAGACAATACATAACTCATACCTTTATAACCTTGTGTGACAACCCTAGGTTTTGGATTTGTCACTTGGTCTTACTTTTAGGTTATTTTATGTGTGCTTACTTGAATTGTGTGTTTACGTGTTTATTTTGTGTGAACGAGGTTGGTGTGGTTATCGTTTATGAGTATAGAGTACTCATAAGTAAATCGAGGAACGCTTATTTTATGTTCATGAGCTCACAAGTGGTGACTATGAAATGAAAATGGTGATATTGTGGTGTTTACGTATACGTAAAAGTATTATAGTAATAGTATTTTTTTAGGATTTACTGTTTAGCATTTAGAGGTCTCGGGTGAGGTAATTATTCATATGAATATTTTTTGGGATGGTTTTAAGTCATTTAGGACTTAGTTATAAAGTTTATTTCAAAATTTGAGATTTTTTATAAAAGTGTATATTTTACGTCTTTTACGGTAAAACGCGTAAATTTGACTAGTTTTACGGTTTTGAGGTTTTGGAAGCTTTAGGAGCTGAAATAAATTAAGGAAAATTAAGGTAATATTATTAGTACATATATTAATAATAAATAGAAAAAACGAATTTAAAGGGGGTTTAGGTCGGTTTGGAAAAAAGAAAAGAAGGAAAAAAGGAAAAAAAGAGGAAAAAAGGAAAGTTGGGTTTTATATTTGGACTAGGATTCTTGTTACATTATATAAGGATTTTAAAGAGAAAAAAAACATAAAATCCCTGGATAAAAAGAATGGTCAACGGTTTATGGAGAACTTTTAGGGTTCTTCATCAAAATTTAGGGTTTTCATAAATCAAAGGTAAACTTTCGTAATCCCTTTTTAATTAAATTGTTTTTATGTTTAATTAATCATTCTTATGATGGATTAAGGGTTAGGGTTTATATAAAAATAGTAGATTAATGATGTATTAATCATAATATGATGATTATATAATCTAGGGCTTGTATTAGAAGGGTTATAGGTGATTAATTAGATCAATTTGTTTAAAACCCGTTTTTAAAAACTGGACAAAATTTTAAGTCTATTGTTTTGATCATATCTCGAGTTCTAGGAACATTCAAGATGCGATCAAACTAGACCTGGATAGGTAATTGAGTTGGCTTTCTAAATCAAGAAACGAGAACTAGATTGGAGGTTGGGAAGTGGGTCAAAAACAGGTTACAACAGTCGGAGGTCAAAACAGTTTTGAATTCAACCTGTTTTCTTTTTAAGTTTTGGGTTGTTTGGGGTACCTAGTGTTGCATTGGGATCTTCTCACGAACATGAGAGATAGTTTATATATTGTAGTAAGGATCTGTACTTGGGCTAAGATTGTGGTTTAGGGTAAGACCCTCTAATGGTAATGAACTTTTCATACGTTTAAAATCAGTGAATTCTGGATAGGTAGCAATATATACACATATATCTGGGCCTTAAAAGTAGCTTTAAGGTTAGGGAAAGTGGGAGGTTTTAGCTAACATGTAAAAAAGTGTGAATATTCCTTTTACAGAAACCATGGGTATGTTTAAGTGGACGTTTTACTTAAATTTTTGAGACCTAAAACTGGGACTGTTTTGTGTAAAATTATGAACGGGATAGCTATTAAACTTAACCAAGTTAGGGACTTGTTAAGGAAGGGTAATGGGGTGATTAGAGCTTAACAATGAGTTAATTATACGGGAATAGACTAGATGTCCATCATAGGTTGATGATCCATCTTAGTGATTGGTTCGTGTATTGATTTCGTGTTTTTGGTTTGTTAGCTTGTTGCTAGTGCGAGGACTTGTGAAGAAGCTATAAGGTGAGTTTCATAGTCCCATGTTTACTATTGATTTTGACTTCCAGATGGGATGGAAGAGACATTGTGTTGAGTTATTTGTAAATCATGCTGTGAATGTTTTTTATGGGTTGTGATGGACTTGTGTACACACTTATGTGATTAACTGCTATGTGATTTTTGATTGTGTATGATTTGGATCGGGGGACACGTGTCGTCTCAGTTATTGTGGTTTGACAAGGTAGTGGCCTTGGGATAGGTACATAGTGTGATCATCTATGGTACCATGTTGTTTGGCAAGGTATGAGCCTTGGATTTTGGTTTGGAATGATTGATCTTGAATGCTAGTTGTTAATACATAATTGTAGCACATTGTCCATATGTTATTGTGTTGATGGTTATTAATCACAGCTTGTAATTGATTTAGCGTTGGAGTCTAAACCTATGACTCTCATCAACTTTATGTTGACGTGTTTTAGTGTCTCTTTCAGGTGATACTATGGTTAAGCATGAGAACATAAGTGGCTAGGATTGGAGAAGCTTAGGAATGCATATAGAAGGAGAATCCCCGATTCCTTCTTAGTTTTTATTTTTTCTTTTAATAAATGATACTGTGGCACACATATATTTGTTTGATTATGTTATTTGTTTGTCTTGGGTAAGCGGTAGGACTGTTACCTACTTACCTAGACTCCTGAGTCTGATGAGATATTGTCATGACTTTGTGTCTCCATTTTATGACATTTCTTATTTCATATAGTTATCTCTATAGACACGACATGTTGTGATGATATCCATACGTCGCGCCCCATATTCCGCCATGGTGGGGTGTGATAGAATGGTATCAAAGCCAATGGCTATAGAGAATTAGGTTGCCTAGTCGTGTAGCCTAGTCTATAGCTTAAGGGTCCCTGCATATACGCGTCATAGGAGTATGTGTGCATTTTATAGTAATTGATGTGTTTGAATATTATTTTCGCAGTATCTGTTAGGTTATGAACTACTATGGTTCATACTTAACTACATGTTATTTTCTTTACGAGTTTTGATTAGTGCGGGTGGAACCATGGTCGTATACGCTAGTCATTGTTGGATTTCGCTTAATTATGTTTTCATGTTCTTTATACATTTTGAATTTTGTCTACGTTGGTTCAGCTGGACTACGAGTTTATGTGTTTCGTGCATTGGCTATGTTATTTTAATAAATGGGGTTTTGGATCTTATCTTGTGTGGTTATGTGCTTGTGAGTTGTTGGATTATGTGTTATGTGTAGTATTAATTTCTTATAAATGTCATCATAGGAGGGAGTACATTGGTGAAAGGGAACATGTATAATTATGGAGGCCTACATAATTATATATGTGCCACAACACCACTGGACTTTCAAGTATGATTGCATGAAAGAGAGTTAATACATGCTTGTATAGTATATGTTGGATGGATTTGAGTGTAAGTACGCTTATGCCTATGTATGTAAAATTATTTTCTACTTACCGGTTGTATTCTTGGGATGGTTGCTAGCTCGTTTCTCTTTGAGATGTTCAACTTCTGTAGTAGCGCATTTCTCGGGTCCTCATTTCACGTGTTTGTTTGTACGGTACTTTTGGCGTGAAGGATTTTGAGATGGTGGAGATTTCTTTTTGGGGTAACGATGTCTTTTGTTTCGAGTTATACATGGTAAAAAAATAGAACTTGCAAATTGAAAAAAAAATAATTGTTGGTAGTCGATGAAATAAGGAATTGTCGGGATCATGTTTCAAATAAGGTGGAATATAAATTCTTTAACATATAAGCATGACTCGGTTATTTTAAAATATTTTGGTTTTGATCACCTAAAGTTATTGTACTTAAGTTAAAAATTTTGTTCTTATTTAGTGAAATATGTTAAAATCAGGTAACTAATAGAGTTTTAATTTTCTGGAATTAAAATAAATTAGGTTCTAGTTTTGGTAATTAATGGGGGTTTTTAGGGTTTAAAAATCGTTTTTTTTTGGTATAAATCGGAGTAGGCAGAAACTGTCAAAATATGTCGCTAACTGTCAGAAACTGTCGCTAATGCCTAGGCAGATTTTGAGAAAAATCGTTTTGGTCATAACTTATTCGTTTTTAAAGGTTTTTGGGTGATTCAAAAGCCTAAAATTATGTACTCGGAACATACTTTTCAAATATTCAGAAAGTTTCATAATTGGAAGTTAGTAGCTTGGTCGAATTAATTGTACAAGTGTTGAGTTCAAGGTTAATTTTCGGACAACATGGTTTAAACTCGTGTTTTGGGTATTTTGCGGTAATGAACACTTGGAGGGTTAACATAGAGATGAGTTGGGAAGGAATTTGAGAGTTCTTTAGACCTTATTATACGTGGTTATATTTTTATGAGTTTTGATTTATGGTATTTATGAGTAAGACTGAAATCGGGGTGACGATTTTAAACCCGTTGAGTTATGTGACGGCTCCTAACTTGGTTTCAAGACAGTTCTTGTTTGATGAGTTGCGAGATTTAGTTAGGTTGGTTACATAACTTTATGGTTTTGATAAGTTTCCTCGCGGACGGTTAAGGCTCATGTGTTGTTGGTTGAGATTATTTTCGTGTAAACTGAGTTCACGTTTGAACGTGAAGGTTTTATCAGGGATATGCATCCTCGGTTGTTTGATGAGAATAAGTTTGAGTTTGGGAGTGAATCTCGGGACGAGATTTCTATTAGGAGGGAGTTATGTGACAACCCTAGGTTTTATATTTGTCACTTGGTCTTACTTTTAGGTTATTTTATGTGTGCTTACTTGAATTGTGTGTTTACGTGTTTATTTTGTGTGAACGAGGTTGGTGTGGTTATCGTTTATGAGTATAGAGTACTCATAAGTAAATCGAGGAACGGTTATTTCATGTTCATGAGCTCACATGTGGTGACTATGAAATGAAAATGGTGATATTGTGGTGTTTACGTATACGTATAAGTATTATAGTAATAGTATTTTTTTAGGATTTACGGTTTAACATTTAGAGGTCTCGGGTGAGGTAATTGCTCATATGAATATTTTTCGGGATGGTTTTAAGTCATTTAGGACTTAGTTATAAAGTTTATTTCAAAATTTGAGATTTTTTATAAAAGTGTATATTTTACGTCTTTTACGGTAAAACGCGTAAATTTGACTAGTTTTACGGTTTTGAGGGTTTGGAAGCTTTAGGAGCTGAAATAAATTAAGGAAAATTAAGGTAATATTATTAATACATATATTAATAATAAATAGAAAAAAAACGAATTTAAAGGGGGTTTAGGTCGGTTTGGAAAAAAGAAAAGAAGGAAAAAAGGAAAAAAAGAGGAAAAAGGAAAGTTGGGTTTTATATTTGGACTAGGATTCTTGTTACATTATATAAGGATTTTATAGAGAAAAAAAAAACATAAAATCCCTGGAGAAAAAGAATGGTCGACGGTTTATGGAGAACTTTTAGGGTTCTTCATCAAAATTTAGGGTTTTCATAAATCAAAGGTAAACTTTCGTAATCCCTTTTTAATTAAATTGTTTTTATGTTTAATTAATCATTCTTATGATGGATTAAGGGTTAGGGTTTATATAAAAACATTAGATTAATGATGTATTAATCATAGTATGATGATCATATAATCTAGGGCTTGTATTAGAAGGGTTATAGGTGATTAATTAGATCAATTTGTTTAAAACCCGTTTTTAAAAACTGGGCAGAATTTTGAGTCTATTGTTTTGATCATATCTCGAGTTCTAGGAACATTCAAGATGCGATCAAACTAGCCCTGGATAGGTAATTGAGTTGGCTTTCTATATCAAGAAACGAGAACTAAATTGGAGGTCGGGAAGTGGGTAAAAAACAGGTTACAACAGTCGGAGGTCAAAACAGTTTTGAATTCAGCCTGTTTTCTTTTTAAGTTTTGGGTTGTTTGGGGTACTTAGGGTTGCATTGGGATCTTCTCACGAACATGAGTGATGTTTTATATATTTTCGTAAGGAGCTGCACTTGGGCTAAGATTGTGGTTTAGGGTAAGACCCTCTAATGGTAATGAACGTCTCATACGTTTAAAATCAGTGAATTCTGGATAGGTAGCAATATATACACATATATCTGGGCCTTAACAGTAGCTTTAAGGTTAGGGCAAGTGGGAGGTTTTAGCTAACATGTATAAAAGTGTGAATATTCCTTTTAAAGAAACCATGGGTATGTTTAAGTGGACGTTTGACTTAAAGTTTTGAGACCTAAAACTGGGACTGTTTTGTGTAAAATTATGAACGGGATAGCTATTAAACTTAACCAAGTTAGGGACTTGTTAAGGAAGGGTAATGGGGTGATTAGAGCTTAACAATGAGTTAATTATACGGGAATACACTAGATGTCCATCATAGGTTGATGAGCCATCTTAGTGATTGGTTCGTGTATTGATTTCGTGTTTTTGGTTTGTTAGCTTGTTGCTAGTGCGAGGACTTGTGAAGAAGCTATAAGGTGAGTTTCATAGTCCCATGTTTACTATTGATTTTGACTTCCAGATGGGATGGAAGAGACACTGTGTTGAGTTATTTGTAAATCATGCTGTAAATGTTTTTATGGGTTGTGATGAACTTGTGTACACACTTATGTGATTAATTGCTATGTGATTCTTGATTGTGTATGATTTGGATCGGGGGACACGTGCCGTCTCAGTTATTGTGGTTTGACAAGTTAGTGGCCTTGGGATAGGTACATAGTGTGATAATCTATGTTACCATGTTTTTTGGCAAGGTATGAGCCTTGGATTTTGGTTTGGAATGATTGATCTTGAATGCTAGTTGTTAATACATAATTGTAGCACATTGTCCATATGTTATTGTGTTGATGGTTATTAATCACAGCTTGTAATTGATTTAGCGTTGGAGTCTAAACCTATGACTCTCACCAACTTTATGTTGACGTGTTTTAGTGTCTCTTTTAGGTGATACTATGGTTAAGCATGAGAACATAAGTGGCTAGGATTGGAGAAGCTTAGGAATGCATTTAGAAGGAGAATCCCCATTTCCTTCTTAGTTTTTATTTGTTCTTTTAATAAGTGATACTGTGGCACACATATATTTGTTTGGTTATGTTATTTGTTTGTCTTGGGTAAGCGGTAGGACTGTTACCTACTTACCTAGACTCCTGAGTCTGATGAGATATTGTCATGACTTTGTGTCTCCATTTTATGACATTTCTTATTTCATATAGTTATCACTATAGACACGCCATGTTGTGATGATGTCCATACGTCGCGCCCCATATTCTGCCATGGTGGGGTGTGACACCTTGCGGTAACCGTTTGGCATTGTATGTGCCTTTGTATAAGATCCCAATAGATAAACGTCAGAAATTGAGCTAAGTGCTTCCCCTCGGAAGCCAAAGCTTTCTAGAATACTGTTCATAACAAAACCGGCTTGATTGTTAACCGCTAGGGTCAATTTTTATTTTTATTTTTGTAAGATTGGGGTTTTGGATTTCTGTTTAATTTGAAGATATTTGTTGATGGGCTATTATTTGGAGGGTAATTGGCTGACGATTAGGTAGTAGAGGTTGGGGTTAGGAGGCAGTGGTGAGGTCTGGTTGGGGTTTTATTGGTTATGGTACTGGAAGCTGAGTCGATTGTAGGATTGAGCAAAGTGGCGTCAGAGAAGATGGCACATACTTGTGTTTGTATGTGCACATACTTGTGTATGTGTTTTGGATTATGACTCATACAATTGAGGTTTTGTCAACGGTTCAGTGCATGACCTGGCATTGAGGTTATTCTTGGAATGTACCGAGGTAGGTCTATGCATTTTTAACCCAAATAAGTATGTGATATATTGTATTCCTTCTAACCTACACTAAACAGGCTGTCAATTATTATGATCTTGAACATGTACTATAAGAATCAATTATAAGTACAATTATTATTCGTGTGTTGCAAACTAAAGTCTTAAGAATCATTTTTTAGTACAATGAACAGATTTTAATCTCAAACCGTAGAAGCATATCCAACGAATTTAAATAGTGTTAGTTACAGTCTACCGCTTCGTGTCGGTTCGGAAAAATCTAAGTCGCCATGTATCTTACATTCCTTGGTTGGTAATTAGTTTCACTTTCTACCCTCAAACATAATCTCAGCGCCTTAGAGTTACACATTGCTTGCTTATAATAATTACTGTTGTGCGCGACTTCATTTTTTGTATCGATTTTTACGTGCATCTTAGCTGATTATTATAAAAGTCTATGTAACGAATGGGTGACTATGATCCAACCGTGCGTGACTGAGATTGTGTAACCGAAACTTTTCTGCAATCCGTATCGTAAGTTACAATGGCATCACAAATTGGATTCTAATTGTGTTTTTCCTACTTGCAGTTAGGAAGCATGTCCGGAAAGCTAATGGTATTCATTTTCCAGTTACTCAATCATAAATGGTACGCGATCAACCTGATAAACCTTCGGTATTTGTAAACAATACCTGTACATAATATCAGCACGCGTAAATGATGTATTGCTATTTATTTTTTCTTTTAACAAACATTTTTAACGAAACTAAGAACAAATTTATTGTAACTTCTATAGGTACATCGACCATGTGAAAACTGCTACCGAAGGTAAACCAACTTCTTTCTTAGGTTGTGGATCGCCATCACAGTAACCAAGAGGACTAATTTTGTTGACAGTGGTTTCCTGTTGTAGAACGTGTTGCTGCCAACTTCCAAACGAATTGTAACAAATGAATCTCATGTTCCAGTTACGCATTCCCACTTCAAGTATCCTAAAAGGTACACGAATCCACTTGATAAACGTTTGGTGTTGTTATATATTGATCATTAGTGTTAAAAAGCAAATACAAGTAGCAGAAAGAAAGTTTCCCCGCCGCAACGCGCATGTAGATCCCCCCCCCTCGATTTATACTATAGAGCATCACTGAAACCGACAAAATTACATCGTTTTGATATAGGCCTAATTTCGGACCATCTTTTCAACCTGCCCTTTTACCGATGTACAAGATCTTTAAAAGAAATGGATCCGAATTCATATTGATATTTAAAAAACATCAGCAGTGTAGCAACCTGATGACTAGGACTTGTGAACATATATGGTTGACACATTTCTCTATTCTGCAACATCCGAGTACTATTGCATCTTATTGTGATTATGTAATATCGCATGATCATTTTAAAAGGACATCCAAACACCTACATAAAGTCGCTTTTCTAGCCTTTTATGCCTTTTATGAATTCGATATATAACTAACTTATGGGTCATACAGGAAGCTATCATATGTGTTACGGGAAGCATATCCACATGTCAAGTTTTATCGCTGTATCATGGCCTTGGAACCAAGAACTTGCAATCATTTATTGCACAATTTGTGTAGTTCTATGGATTAGTTACTTAAAAATGTTGTACCTAGAAGAAATATGGTACAAAATTAATTGGAACTAAACTATACTTACTTCTTGCTGCTTTTGCTGGAGCCTGTACTACCATCATAACGTAGGTTAGATTATATCTTGCGACATTTATATAGTAAATCCAAGCTTATAACTACGAAAACTATACATAAAGTTATCATCTATCATGTAGCTTCTTGTTACAGCATCATCACGAATGCAAACAAGTGCATTCGGAAGATCAAAAGGGATTTGGTCAGTGCTTACTTACAGAAGGCAGGAGTGAAGCATTTGATGGGCTTATCATTACTTCTAACTTCTAGCCTAGCAACTCAGGTAGGTC